>JAYDZE010324601.1:0-18242 GCA_034509125.1 Monilaria moniliformis | reverse complement strand
ATCGGGTCCACTACGATATAAATCAATTGTATAATAATCGTAATAATGTAATGCTTATTAACGAAATAAAAGGAAAATTTTTATAAGTGTCATTAATACCAAAACGTGACATCACTTATTCGGTAGGGAAACCTATCGAGAAAGGGGTGTTACATTATCTCTATTATAAATTTTATCCTAAATACTAACACGGGTTTAACTATCATACATTATCCTAACTTGTCTACCAAACGCTCCCTTATAGTTTTATCCGTTTAGAGACGCCCGAGTGATGGGCACTAAGTCCTAAATCTTTTTTAATTTAAAAGGTTCATAACTTTTTGGGAAGCACTACTAGCTACTGTAATATTTTCGATTCTGTTTGTGCCAAACTTATTAAAACTCATTAACTTAGCAAAATAATAATTCTTTATCATTGATTTTTTTAATTATGTAGAAGGTAAATAACTATATAAGTTTGAAGCCAACATGTGCTTGATGCGACGGTACTAAATCTGAATTCAATGCTAAATCATAATGGGGTGTGGTTTGAAGTTGAATTCTTAGAACAAAATCATAAAGATTCCATAATTTAATGCGGATGCTTAACAAAGTCCTAATTTCAGGCCATAACACAAAATTCAATTTCTTCCACAGAAGTGTATTTCATGGAAATTTTGGTTGGAGATGTAATGTCATTTCATCAGTGATAAATGACAATGATACCAACTATGGTGATGGTATCCCACCATTATGTTCATCGCAACCAAACAGCACAAGAGTTATGCCAACCACATTATATATTTTGTAATCTCTCAATTTATAATTGATTATTAAAATTAATTAGTCCATAGTATATAATTTTTCAAAATTTCAATTTTAGTGATATATATTAATTAGAATTCATTATAAAAAAATTATTTTGATACTAGATTTTAGAGTGAATTTCAAATTTAGTATCTAAAGATGAGGTCTTTTTCCACTTTTAGGCCTATTTTTTCGAAAACACCCTTCAATCCTTCAAGGGTATAATTGTACATTTCGAAAAACGTTTTTTCTTAATTGACACATGACAACACTTTTTGCATAATTTTTTTCTTGATTTGACATAAATCCTCTAGCCTACTTGAATGACACATGGATAAAAAAGTAAAATGATGTGAGCATGCTAAACGTTATCCATAATCGCTTAATTTTCTCAATTCCCATCTTCACCTAAATTACTAGCTAGCACTTTAGGGTCCACCTATGACTCTAGAATGTAACGTTATTTGCACCATGCAAATTTAAAAAATAAAACAAAATAAAATAAAAAGGAATAAAATGTGGTATTTCTTTCTAAGGAGACAAAGGAAACATTAATCCTCCGGTTAGTCCAAAATTTGCTTTAATTCTTGATATTGCAATATATATTACTTAGTGGTATTCCTTTTTCTTGGGATATGAATGTTTTAGTTCTTTTCAGCAATGATTTGGCAAATTTCAAAATTAATCATCACAAATCAGATACCCAAAATTTGTCTAAATATCATGACAAGTACTCAAAATGTAAAACATAGGTAATCAATAATTACAAATCACGTACCCAAAATTTAGTTGAATATCTTAACAGGTATCCAAAGTCTAAAATCTATGAATATTTAATCACAAATGAGGTACCCAAATTATAAAAATAAAATAATAAAAAATCATATGCAGTACCTCTTCAATAGTTTCTTTCTCTAGAATAAAATAACTTAGATCAATTTACCACAACTAGAATTGACTTTGTACAATTGCAATCGATTTTTAGGTATTGTTACAGTGAAATCAAATATTAGAGAAATTTTCAAAAATGGTTTTATTTATTATGTGAAATTATCGGCATTGAATTGGAAGAGTTGTTATTGCCTGATGGATTCGGAGGTAGTAACTATGTCGCAATTTTTTTATTGTAAATTCAACTCTAATTTTCAATATATAACTAATTATGGGGTGAGATATGAAACAATCATGTATGCTACTAGTTTTTTTCCAGTATAATAAATTCACATTTTGATTCATTTTTCATTGCAAATTTTCTTTTTTGGATTTGATTTTCTGGAGGGCAAATCACTCGTTTCTTTGTCACCCTCGATTTGAAATGAGCAACATAATATTTTTGATAATTTAGGGGATTGAATTTGCTACAAAATAAAAGATGGAGATTTAATTCTCATTTTAAGAATTAGACATAATTGACAATAAAAATGAAAAAAAATGTTACTCAATAAGCAAATAACTCTATATAGTATGCTAGAAATATAAACATTTAAAAACACAAAAACGACCAGCATACTAAATGATTTTACTTGTAATTTGAAATTTGAAATTTACCCCCTATTTATCGATAATTACGTGTAACTAATTTTGCATTACTCAAACAGTGAAGAGTTTTCAGACTTCCATACATAAATGATTTTACTTGGAAATAGAATATGTATGAAAATGCCTTCAGACCCAACATCTCTCATATAGTCATAAACATAATAGGATCATAACAAAATGTAAGAATTCCTTAAAACAATGTAAGAATTGTATATCAGATGCTAAAAATCCTTCTAAATAAGCAGTAATGAATAACAAATCATTCAACCAATCAAATAACATATTTATTGGGGAAGAAAATATTGAGTAACAAAAACAAGCACTTAAATTCGTATGTATGACTCTGATCAAATACACATCTGAAATTCTCATTCTACAGAATCTCTCTCCTGGCGGCGTACCCGTACTGCGACCGCTCGATATTCTGCTGCCGCTTCTTGTACACCACCACGCCGGCGCCGACTATGCACGCTCCGGCAATCACTCCGACCGCCACGCCGGCTTTCTGTCCGCTGCTCATTCCGCCCGTTGAGTCGCCCTTGCTGTCCAAATCAGACGCATTGGGCTGACTCTCGCGCTTGATATCTCCGGTGTCCGTGGCCGGCGCGGGAGAGGGAGAGGGAGACTTGTTGTCCGCAGTCGGTGCGGGAGAAGGTGATTGTGAGTCGAGATCTGACGGCGGCGGCGCCGGGGGTGAGGAGAGGGAGGGGGCGGGTGAAGGCGCGGAGGACGGGGTGGCAGGAGGCGGAGAGATTTCGTCGGCGGGTGGATGCGGAGTTTGAGAAGGCGAATGCGCCGGTGAATGATCGGAGAGGACGGGGTAAGTGAAGAGGAGGAGTGAGAAGACGAGGCGTAGAGAGAGAGTTAGGGAAATCGACGCCATAGATGAGATTTGGGAACTGGATTGGAGCTTGAAAGTGAGTGGAATAGTAATTGACTAGATGAGAGAGAGTGAGCTGGGGATCTGAGAGAAGAGTAAGAAAACAGGTAAGAAGAGGTGTGAGATCCGTGAAAATGGAAGATCTAGAAATATGGAGATGTTAAAACCGCAGTTCAGAAATGGAGCTATCTCTGTGTGAGCCCGCGCGTGAGAGAGAGAGGAGAAATCTAGAGAGAGAGGGAGAGAACGTGGGATGAGATTGGAGATGAGATGGAATGGTGGCGGGCGACGGAGTGAGTTTTGTTTTATCTTGGATCCCAATTCGATTTTTTTATTCTTAAAACATAATTTCGTCCCAACTGCAGTATTTTTATTTTCTCGATGTGCTCATCTTTATAAACATAAATAATCAATATCATCAACCTATAATATTAGTGGTCCAATTATAATAATTTATATTCTCATTTCAACACCAAATTAGATATCTTCCTACAAATTTTATAAAATATACTCCTCATTCCATTAAAAGTGTTCAATATTGAGAGTACAAGTTTTAATAAAATATTAGATAAATATTAGGTTAGTTTAGAATATGTTTAATCAACCATGAGTTTATTTTTTGTAAATAAAAAGTATTATAAGAGTAAATTATAAGGAGATGTGTTCATGAAAAAAAAATTACATTCTTTATGGATGTCTAATAAAACAATCATTACACACTCTTAATATATTTCATCACTTGAGTAGCAATGGTTCTATTAGAATGACATTTCTAGATATAAATTTGTAGGAAAATTAGCTCAAAATCGAAGAGTTGGCTATAATAGATTGAGAAAAAAAATGAGGATTAGAGTTAAAATCTTTTAGTTTGAAAAAATTGATTTGATTGGCTTAAACCGAAAATAGCCCAAGTACCAAAATTGAATTGGTTAGTAGATTAATTGATTATTTTCTTATTACTTGATTGTTAAATATCATTATTTTTGCTTTAAAATTTGATAATTATTTATGTTAAATAACTTAAATGAGTGTCCATTTTTCACATTATACGAAATATTAATAATTATGAACATCGCATATTTTTTATATAATATGATGTCAAATATTTTAATCGAGAAAACACACACTCTTGTGTTACAAGAATATGGTTATAAAAAAAATTATACATATTTTTTAAAATTCTTAAATTTTTTAGTTTGATAGTTAGCTTGAAAATAAAAGATTTCAAATTAAGATTGGTAGTTTCTAACTCAAAAGAAATTCATTTGGATTGACCAAAATCGAATATAACTCGAAATGGAATGTACCAGATGGATTAACATCGCGATAAAACCAAAACATAGAAATAAAGAAATCTTAAAAAATTTAAAATGATGCAATACTAGAATGTCCGAAGCACTTGGTGGCGAACGAACGGAGAGCACTGGGCAGCATCATTTATGGTTGATTGGCTGCCATTTTCTGCCCATTTACTTTATTGTAACCTGACCCCACCAACTTTTAGCTGACTCTACAACGAACTTACGCATGTTCTAAGTAAGATGAATTTGAAATTTGAACCGCTCAATTTACGATTTATTTATTGTAATTAAATTTGCAATCAAGAATAAAGTCTCGTAACTTAATCATTTACTAATATAGCAACTCTCTCTTTTCTGTAAAAGCGAGAAACTAGTGTATGGCTCAATACTTCCATTTTCAAATCAACTAAAATAGAAAAGAACTAGAACATTTTTTTTAAAAAAAAAAGAGGAAGAAAAAAAAATCATTGTTTTTAAATTCTCAAGCATGCCCTATGTAATTTTAATTTTCTCTCTCAAAATTTAACATCAAAACATAACACAAAACACGTAAATGTATAGAGAATCAATATTACAAAAGGTGCTAGATACTATGTAAGTGCTAGAATAAAACTCAAAACTTAATATGTATGGGACGCTAAATGAACTTAAGTTCGTCAATTCAATGAAATTCAGCTAGACAAAGGAAAAAAAATCTTATATGATAAGGTTTAAATTGGGATATAATACAATCCACTCACATCTCTTATTTTGAATCTATTGCTGTTTGTAGGTTTTTAAGCAATACAATGATAAATTATTGCAGATTGAATAACTATATTATAATCGAGAATTTTATTGATTCTCCATTTTTTAATCTCAAAATTGATTTTGAATCATAACACATTATGTATAGATACATTTTCTTCATAATTAATTAGACAACCATCCAAAATTAGATTTTATATCAAACATGACATAGACATTTTTCTTATAATTAGAACAATCCGTATAAAGTTAAGAGTCGAAAAAAAAAGAATGTGAGATAAAAAATAAAATAAAATTATATTGGGGCTTGGCCCAAGACGGTTTAAGCCCAAAGCCCATTTTACGGTCAACAACAAAAGTGTTGCATAATTAATTACTCCTCCCCTTTATCAATCCCTTGTAAAATCCAAAGCAGGTTTTTCCTCTTCGCATCATAATCTCTCAATATATTGGAACGATGACCAGCGTTCTAGCTCAGGTTTATCTTTTTGTTTCTCTCTGTTCTTATATTTATCAAAATTATCCCGTCAATTTCAGCAATTTGTGTATATAGTTTTCATACGTATCGTTTCTGCATTTTGATTTGTGTGTATATACGCGCAGGAGCGTCTATTGGGCGCGGCGCTAGGGAGCCTCTTAACCGGGTTCGTGGTTTTTGAGCAGCGTAGAAGCATCTATAAATCTATTAATCACTATGAACATCAGGTAAAATTTATTTCTGTCGACCAGTTCCAATGAATTCCCATTTCTTTGTTTTGTTTAACCATGTGTTGCTGGAATTATACATTTGGTTAATTGTGCCGATTTCGTCGGGCATAAGATAATTTGGATAGTGAAACGTAGCTGTATTTTGTTGATTGCTTGATCGGGTTAGTTGATCGGTGCCCTAATTGTCTTCCTTTCTTAAGTGGATTGGCTTTAGTTTTGTGAAAATTGAACTGGGAGCTACAAACTTACAAATAACTTTTGATTTTTCTTTTATGCTCTTCTTTGAAAAATTATAAATGGGAGACACAACCATAATTCGGCTAATTCCTTGCCTTATACACACGTATACAGGGGGTGGGGACTGGGGAGAGCGAGAGCAAGATCAGAAGTAGTTCATCCCTATTGGAGGAAAAACTTAGTTTTGTGTTAGTACTATTAGTACTAGAAATTGTTCTTTCAATAATTATTTAAACAGTCTTTGGTCATGCCCCAAAGCAGCCACATCTTTTCCTCAAAAAGATAAAAGCAGCTGTATCTGTATGTTGTCATGGAATATCAAGGTTGTGAGAAACTCCACCATCTAGAAAATAAGACTAACAAAGTCTGATTCCAGGTACGGGAAAGACGTAGTTCTAATGTGATCAACCTATAATACTGCTTGTGTGGTCCATGAAGAGGTCGGAACTATCAATGTTTTAAAATTGTCTAAGTTCCACAATGCTGCATTCAATTTGTTTAATAGTCACTACAAAATAAACTTACCGCCTATAGTTATCATCCGCCTTTTTACCGCCTTTTATAGATCTTTACACAGAGGGGGCAACCTTTTTAATTTTGATATTCTTTTAAGAGATCAATTGCACCTTTTTCTACTGTTTTCAATCTTTTCTATAAATATGTATGCTTGCCTTTGATTGGTAACATTCAGCATTCGAGATTTTAATTTGTTATAAAGTATCAAGTATATCATATAATTGGCCATCCGACTAAAGATTAGGAAATTTGATTACAAGTGAAATGGCTTTATTGAAGATCTTTTTTATCACATAAAAATGTTTGTGTATTGTCTCTTCAAGATTTGTTGTGAGCAGCATGACTTTGGCTTCTAAACGTTAGTTGTGTGGCTTCGTTCTTTAATCTCATACAGAATGAATGTTACTTCTTGATGATCTTAGCGAAGAATGTTATTGAATCTGCTTATAACACCTTCAGACTTCAAAGATGGAACCGACAGTTATCTATCTTCTACACATGGCTTCTGTAACAACATTAATTGTGGGGCTTGGTAATAAACACTGAACTCATATTGGAGATCTTGAATTTTCGTTTGTAGTTGGGAGAATTTCTTCACTTGACGACTTTACTTCTGACCCTTGTCTTCATCTCTAACTTGTCACTTGAAATGGCTTAAGGAACCTTTTATTGATCGTTGTTGGGTGTGGATTCTTTCCATTTATGATGATTTGACACATAGGATGCAAGTTATGATTAATCATATTTGCAAGGCACGATCTCTGTCCTCTTACTTTATTTGGTTAGTGTGAACTGTCACAAAATTGTTGGCAATCATTTTCATATCTGCAGGATTCATCTTTAATTACAAAATTTGGGCACAAGTTCCCAATTGGTTTATAAAACATTGATTATATTATCAGTTAACTATGGATTTAGAAATTAAATTTGATTAACTTCCTAAAGTGTGAATAGAAATGTTAAATAGAATATTTTACACATGTCAATATTTGACTTGGTATATACTTGCCACTCTTTTTCTTTTAGTGTTTTTTCTTTTATGATTTTGGACATGCTATTGCTACCCCTTTGTTTATGTACACCTACCCGTTGAATTTTGGACTTGTCTGCATATGCAATTATCTATATGCATGTGTGCCTAGATACGTGAAGAATCCAATGGGCTCGGTAAGTGCCAGTTGGGAATCATTGACTAAACCTTTTTTTACCTTGTTAGCTATTCTACATGTCATGGTTGTTAGAATGGTTCTATTGCTTTTATGTGACTTGAACTTCTGTTTTAACTACATTTCAGCCAAGAGAGCCTATTTTTGGGTGGAAGTCTCGCCAAGAGTTTGCACACATGTGGAATAAATCTGTGGATAACGCATTTGCACCGATAATTGAGTATCTAAGCTCACGTGGATGGTAGGAATTCTCCCATGCTATTGCTAGGCAACTTTCTTGAAGGTTTTCTTGGTTATCTAAGATAGCAACTGCCATGGGTCCTTCCATCTCCTAAGGTTTTTGCTTTCTGAATCTTCCTGGAAGTTTCTTTACTGGGTGGACGATGAGTATGGATGTATGGTGTAGCATATGTACATTTTCGTTGCGACCTAACGTGTTTGTTTTAATGCTCAATTGCCCCATTGCCTCTCTTGGCCATTATGTCTTTCCTTAGGTTGAAGACATATAAAGATCGTGATATTATATTGGTATAGCTCCTGTGATCGCCTTATCACTTGAATTTTAATTTCACTCTTTTCTTTTCTTTCTTTTTTTCATCTTGGGGCTATGATTTGCATCTTGGAGTAAATTTTAAGGTTGTTTCTTTATGTCTATGAGACGGATTGCTATCATTATCATCGTGGCGCATAATTCTACGGATTCTTATTTGTTTTTATTATTGTTGGGTTGTGTTTTATATTTTATTTTTATGTTTTAAACTTAATTAATATATTTAATGTGGCCTTGTATATTTTGGGGTATTGATTTAGCTTTTTAGTAAACCCAATTATGTGTAAAATATTAAAATATCTGTTAATTAGTATGGTTCATTGATTTTATGTTATTTTGAGTTTTATTGCTATTTATAGTTAAAATACAAGTAATAACAATAATATTTGTAGAATAACAAATAAAATTATATGATATACTAAAAAAATTAACATAAGCTTAATCAGAATAATGATAAAAAAAAAGATTACATAACATATCACAAATTAAAATTAAAATATACTTTGAAATACTAAAAATCTGAACACACGCCAAACAACTAAATTATATGAAGTTGTGTGATGCGTTACTTATATAATAAATAAAAAATTTAATATCTTTTCATATATTAACAATCAAATCTCGGTATAAATTTAACTTTATATCAAAATTAGTGATTGAAAAGTTTTGTAAGTTAATGTGGAATTTAGATCAAAATGTATAAGTATAATTGAAAAGGTATATGAAGTATGTGAAGACGGAAAAAGAAAACAAAGATTTCCATCAAATACGAGGATAATTAAAAATGATGCTTTCAAAAATAAAATTATAGCTTAAAAATATTATGTGCGTGGTAAAGATCTTTATAATACACATTATTTGAAGTCACACATGTATAGATTATATAAATATAGCGCCAAAATACATCACCTAAATATTGATTGTTTTAAAATTAGATATAATTTTATTTTTTGTTTTATCTTAATATTGTATATAAAATATTAAAAATAATGCGTCCATGCATGGTGCGGATGGAGGTACTAGACTGTTAGACTAAACGTAGATGATTATGGGTTTGCATTTTCTTTGTTCCTCCTTTATTGGCCCTAATGATGTGGTGGTGAGTTGTTGAGGTAGCTTTCCTAAATTACCAAAAATTCCTTCATCTTCAAATGCAATGCTTTATTGTCTCGACTTAAACTTTTGGTTATGCCCATCAGCCCATGTTACTCGTGAACCAGGTACTATTTCTTACATTCTGTGACCACAATTCTTAATCAATATTTATTATTAAAAGTTGAAGTTTAAGGGAATTTGATATCGTAATTATGAAATAATTATTGATCCTGATAATCAATTTTTAACTAAAAAGTGAACATTGAATCAGATGTAATGAATTCTAACTAATAATCGTAAAATTATAGTAGTAAAAAAAATACATGGACAATTTCATACGAGGCGGCGGCAAAGTAAGTAGAATGTCATATGCCAGAAAAGAGTAGCATGTTACTAACTAATATCCACCGCTCTCCACAGTCCACACTCACAAACTAAATTATGAAGAGGCAACACAAACTACATGTGATCATGATACAAGGCATGCTGCAAAATGCTTCCATCTCAAACTTCTTCGAGTTGCTCTGGTTTGTCTCTGTCGACGTTAGCTTTCCGCTTGTTCATCACGTAGTAAACTCCCATTCCGGCGAGGGCCACAAACAGGAAACTTAGGAAAATGCCGGCAATGCCGACGGCTCCCAGCCCGTGGCCGCCGGTGGTAGGGCTCTGGCTCTCGTGGGCCGGGGCCGACTTCACGATGGCTGCTAGAGGCAGTGTTGTACAGTGTGACGAGTCACACGGGCTAGTTCCACTCGGATGATGCATAGCATCCGGGTGAAAAAATGTGAATGCCTCCGGGGAGACCGCGACGGGGGGCTCACTGCTTAGGCCGTGAGCTCGATCTTCGGCGTTTGTGGAAAGAGAGAGGAATGAAATGAGCGCCAAGGCCAACAATGGAGCCATTGGGTGTTTTTTAGGCTAGTTTTGTTAATGACACGAATGTTTGTGGATGTGGAGTCGTGGTTTATATATAGATTGTAAATGAATTGATTAGCTTAATTTGAAAATTCTATGGGAATTAAAGTTAATATGGTATCACACTTGTTGTGACATATTCCTCTATTTTATTATTTGATTTCATGTTACAGTTTGATTAATATGCTTCTACATAATTTCGCATTAATTTTAACTTTTTCCGAGAATTTATCTTGAAAGAGAAGATACCATGTAAATATGTTTTTGCAGTGATAGAATGTTTTGTGCATACAAATTCATGGACTGAACTTACGTATTTTGATAATAAAATAATTCTTAAAAAATTTAAAGCGAGAAGTTATATTTGGTCCAACTACTCACAATTCTTATTAACGTATTATAAATGTGCTACTCAAGTAGGTAGATCATTGACATTATATTTGGTTCAACGACTCACAATCCCAATTAAAATGCTACTCAAGTAGGTTAATCAGAGATCCTATTGTGCCCATATGAATAAATATTAGATGAAATTAGATATCATTATGTATCATTAATCTTCCCCCTCAAGAGTCCTAAAAATCATTATCCTCAAATTTGCTTTGGGTGTGTTTGGTAAAATATATTTAGAATTGATTTGGAACAATTATATAGAAATAAATTTGGAGTTATGATATTCTAATTTAATTCCAAATTCTTTGTTTGATAAGTAAAAAATGAAACAAGATTTGGAATTGATTATTAATTGTATAATATTTTTGATTTTTTATTTATATATATTATGTAATTTTATATTATATTTTTATATATTTTGAATTCTGTGTGCAAGTGTATGTGTTGTGTATACGTGTGTCGTGTGTGTTTGTTATGTGTGTTGTGTGTCTGTGCAATGTTTGTATTGTGTGTGCGATGTTTTCGTGTGTGCTATGTGTTTGTTGTTTGTGTAATTTTGTGTGTCGTGTGTGTATATGCGTGTTTATTATGTGTCGTGTGTGTGTGTGTGCAGTGTGTGTATTGTGAGCAATGTATGTGTGTGTGCAGTATGTATAGTGTGTGTGTGTGGGTGTGTATTGTGTGTATTGTAAGTAGTGTGTGTATTGTGAGCAGTGTGTGTAGTGTGTGTGTGTGTTCAGTATGTGTATTGTGTGTGTGATGTTATAGCGTGTGATGTGTGTTTGTTGTGTATTGTTTGCAGTGTGTGCAGTATGTGTATTTTGTGCAGTGTTTTTGTTATGTGCAATATTGTTGTGTGTGTTCTATGTTTGTTCTGTGTGTAATTTTTTTTGTCTCGTGTGTGTTTGTTGTGTGTGTGTGTGTGTGTTCAATGTGTGTATTGTGTGCAGTGTGTATGTGTGTGTGCAGTGTGTAAATGTGTATTGTGTGTGTAGTGTGTATGTGTTTCTGATATATACTCAATTTTATATTAATTTAGATTTTCAAATCTTTACTTTAACTATATAATTTAATTTGTGGAATTGGGTAAATTTAGAATTGAAATCTTCAATTTCAAATCTAAACCCCAATTCTGTGTTACCAAACAAATCCATTATGTTTACTAATAATCAAGGAAAGGGCTGAAGGATTATCAATTATAGAATCATAACTTATACTACCATGTTCTATTTCTTCTTTATTTGCATGTATTATATGAATGCATCACCATATACTATACATTTACTTATAAAAGTAAAATAGGAGATGAAACAAAGTCTTCTTCTCTAACCTACTTGTAGAAAATGTCAAGTAGTACTTAGGTACAATAGGAATGTTAATCGAAGGGATGTAACAGTAATAAATATATTTCTCGTCTCCTTCATTGAAACTTATTTGAAGTTGGCGTAGTGCAATAACTAAGAAGGCATATTTCTTGGAGTTGAATGTCATTATGATCCTTATTTAAAAAAAAAAAACAAATTATATAAAATAATTATGATTTAGTTGTTTGCGTAGCTTAAAGGATGAGCAAAGTGTTGTAAAAAATGGATGTAGATGTCGGGTGCAAATTATAAGAGGCGACTGCTGCACCATTTTCAAAGCAAAGTGTATTCTCACAATTATTACATTTTATTTATTATGCGCACATTATTAAAAAGTTGCAAACGCATGCTATGCCACAAATCACTGCCTCCTCTTACACAACCAGATACGCGTGTGTGTGTGTGTGTGTGTGTGTGTGTGTTTGAGAGGTTGGCTTGACAAGTCCTAGGCAATGGTCACAAGATTCTTGAGCATATATTAATTAGTTCAATTAGGAAATAGGTTGGGCGTGCTCAAGTGATTAAAAAGAGAGACCAATATAATTCAAGAAAATGTCGATTCGCATACCACTCTTCTGGATAATCGATCACTTGTTGCTGTATAAATAAGTCCGACAATTGTTTATAACTAATCCCTATGCTCTCTAATTTGAACTTTGGAGGATTTTTTAGATTTTCATTCTTCCACTTTTAACATATTTGATTTCATCTCATCCCTCGAGAGATTTGATTGAAACGTAATTAGATACGAGTCTTCAGGGCTTCCACAACTCCATTTTTTTCATTTCATCATTTTTTTTATCATTTTTATGTTTCATATATTTATTTTAATTGCGATATTTGCAAATAACAAAAATTACATTAATTAAATACCAAAATGACATAAATAAATTCCTAAAATTATATAAATAAAGAAAAAAATAAAGCATATTGAAGGCATAGCACATTCAATATAATTTGAACTTAACATTCATTTTAGATATCATTTAAAAAATCCAACACAAGATAAAAAAACAAAATTTGAATGAAAAATGTCGAAAATTGTAATGGATCTCATTTGTAACACCGTTTGAAAGGTTTAAATTTGATTTTATCTCATTGCTATACATGGTTTGTCAAGTTTACAAAAAAAAGGAAAAAGATTGAACGTTGGACTGCGATTTGAACCAACTTCCCTTTGGATGTAGAGTACATAACTCTACCACTAAACCACTTACATGTTTTGTAAATAAAGTTAATACACAATTTTATATAAACAAATTAAACATCGGTTTAAAAATAAATAAAGAGGGGACGCTGGCGGCCACCCGCTGCAGTGCTTCCATTTGTTTGATAAAAAGACTCTTTGAATATTATAACAATCCATATCGATTGGAAGTTTTTGTACATTCAATAAAATACAAAATACAAAAATACAAATACAAAATGTTATTTAGTTATTTACTTTTTAAAATTTTATGGATTCGTAATACAAAAAACTCCCATATACATTATAATAAATTTTGAATAATACTATTAACTAAAAGATTTCAAATGATATCTTTGTATTATCTTATTATCTATAAGTGCAGTTGTTTATATATATTCTTGAGCTTATTCATTTACATAACCATATCACCCATATGTATTTTACTTATTATAGGCAATGGTATTTCAATTATTTGATATTTGTAATTATCTTATTTGCGGTGGAACATTTTAACAATTTTTAGTTTATGATCTGACATTGCGATTGATTAATTTTATGTGTTATATATAGAAAAGTTACGTATATTGAAATCTTTGCGAGTTTTTTTGGAGGTGATATCTTTACAACTTAAAATTTGAATATTTTTGGATTATTATTTCAAATTAGTAATAATTTCATTTAAATACAATAATTGTCATGCATGTATTTAAGTAGTCATATTTATGTTTGATTTATGTCTAATATATATATTTATGTAAAAGGTCCCTTATTTTTTATGCTGGTGGTGCATCGCGTGAGTGGGTGTACTAGTGTTAGTAGCCAGTTGGTGACTCTGAAGTGAAGTAACTGAATCTCCAAAAATTTGTTGTATTATAAGAGAAATATTTTAATTTTTATTACATGATATATTACCAATATTCAACTGCAATTCTTATAATGACAACGTAAACATACTCACAATTTGAAATATTTAGCAGAATTAAGGCCCTTTATGGCTAAAGGGTCCGTCCCATTACGGCCCATCATGCCCAAAAGAAGGCCCGTAATCTTATCCTACATTTCTTGTTTTCCGAAGGAATGATTATGAATCCATTGAACTTAATCCTCAATTACCTAATCCAGGTACACGTGCATAATTAATATAGATGAGTAATGTTTTTGATTTCTTAGAATTACAATTCACACATACCCACACTAATATACATTATATAATTCGAACTTCTGACCTATCGGGCGTAGAGTCCTACTAATTTTGTAGTTGCTATTTATCGAGAAATATATATATATATATATGATTTGTAAGAATTTCAAGAGCAAGAATTTATATTATCATTCGTCATATTTATTGAGTTGTTAATCAAGCTGCACATGGTGGTCCCAATAAATGGTCCCACCCATACACAACCACAATATAAGAAGATTGAACGAGAAGTTACATGGTCATCCCAGGCCTTGGAGCCAAGGAGGCCCAAGAATTGAAGGCCACAATAACATTCGGCTCAACCACTTGGTTAGCTCCAGCGGTGCCGGTGGCGGCTCGTGGTACTCCGCCGCTGGCTCCACTGCTTCGACGTCCTTGCTCCTTGTGGCTAATGTCACTTTCATTATTTTGTATTATATATTTGTTGTTTTAGTGCATCTATCAGTTTAACTTTATTGAATTTCAATTTAATTGTTGCTAGTTTTAATCGACCTATTCAAAATACATATACATATCAAAACAGCATATGCCATCAGGTTTGAATTTTTTACAAGCTAGATCCCATAGCTCCTTTCTGTATGGCACCCTCTGAAATTGTTCTCAAATTTGCAAATTTTCAGAATTATTTTATTTTTATAAATTATTTTACTCTTTTTAAATAGGATATACTTATTTTTAGTTTAACGTCATTACTTGAGGCTGCGTAAGGCAAGGTAGCATAGTTGTATTAGCATTCACCCAATTAAGATTATCAAGAAAATCATAACTTATCAAGAAAATACTCCATCTATGATAAAGATGTCGATTGAATATGCTTGTGCCCATATGCGAATCAACAATGGTATGACAAATACAGCACTTCAAACTTACTTATCAATAAAGTGCAGCCATCAGTAGTTAATATTATCTTAAGCTCCACACTAATGATTATGATGCTTTCATTTATTTCCTTATTAATATGCGTTTGAGATTCATTATTGTGCATGAATAGTTAGTAGGCTTTACTTTTCTTTTATCTTTTACTAAGTAAACGTTTTCTTCTCCGCAACGCCCATGACAACTAATTTAGATACACGTCCAATAAATCCACATTCTTGTAAAATAACCTATAGAATAAACAATTTGGCTAGACTAATGCGGAATGGAGATATATAAATCTACATTCATGTGCTATAAGCACGAGTAACCACTTGAATTCACCCACATAGGACAAGTGAACTGTATATGACAAATTAGGTGGTTCGATTGAATTTAGCCTAAAAAAATACATATCCCAATTTTTAGATCATACTTTATTTAAAATTGAGTAATTTTTAGGCACGGTGATCAAGGAACTTATGTCTTTTGCGTATAATGGTAAAATCTATTAAATTTGAGTAATTTTTTTTTTTTTTTTTTGTAGAATAGACACTTATAATGGTGGGATAGATAGACCAAAGAGGAAGATAAGCAGGCACCTTCATTAATTAACGTTATTGGACACATTTAAAGTATTACAACACCTGAAGGTGAACATGTAAAACTTAAAGGTCAAACCAAAAAATACGTAGTTTAATAGTATTTCAAACTTACTTAAGAGTCAGAGATGGGTTCAATCCTAACTCATTTCTCAAAAATATTTGTAGTAAAAATAATAATTAACCACGTAAAATTCCAAAGGCCAGAAAATATATACATTACTGATTATTGGAATTCCAAAGGCCCGAAAATTAATACAATATTGATAGTTGGTAATTAAAATAGAAAATTTTCTAATAATTTACAATGTTTTTAGTAAAATGGATAACATTTATATTTACCTTTATCTTTTGACAATATTGATGCAATACACCCAAGCCGGCCACCCAATGGTCATCGCCCAGCTGTCATCCCTCATTATCCACCCAATATTTTTTACATTTTCTAGACATTTAGATTATGTAATATATTTTCTTTTTCTTTTTCAAATTAGGAGATAAAGAAGTGTATTCCAAATTCGCTTTTATAATAAA
Organism: Monilaria moniliformis; assembly: GCA_034509125.1. Classification (NCBI taxonomy): domain Eukaryota; kingdom Viridiplantae; phylum Streptophyta; class Magnoliopsida; order Caryophyllales; family Aizoaceae; genus Monilaria; species Monilaria moniliformis. The sequence goes on along the minus strand of JAYDZE010324601.1, from coordinate 1,664 downwards.
GATTAAATACAAGTAACCTATAAAGATTGAATATAGTCTTTTCATATATAAGTTGGTCGGCCTAGTCTTTCCACAAAATCCCCATATATTTTTGATAAAATAACCTATTTTCTTGTAATTTAACAAAGTAACCTCTTTGTAAAACATAAATATTTCAAACTCTGATCATTAATTATATCTGATTTCCTAAAGTTATAAGAAAAGCTCAATCTCTCTCTCTCTCTCCAAAAAACATACATTTTCAATTTTACACTGAAAAATATCAGACATAATCCGCATAGAAATTTTGTCAGGTTTGGGCCTAATGGTTATAAGCCAAGCCCAGACCAGCCCAGGTCTAATAGTGCAAATTCTAACTTTCTCTCCTTCATCTATTCACTGCTCGCTACACCAACTCTTTATTTTTTCAGCGGATTTTCGTTTCACCATTCATGTTTTATTTATTTTTTATGTTTTATATATCACATTTTATCTTTTATTTTTGGAGTTGTGGGGGTGGAAAAATCTGGAAATTGAACTCAATTCGAAAAATACCTAAGTCGTCATTGTGGGGAGGTCTACCACTTGAATATCCTCGAACAATCATAATTTTTTGTTTTTATTATTGTATAACTGCACTTAATGACAATATTTGTTTCCTTTGAAAATAAAATAAGGCAATTAGAATATTAGCACTATTCCGGGCATCATATCATCATTCAAATCCGAACACGACACGTCATGAATCCAACACAAAATTACAATCACACGATAACTACATGATCTAACCCTAACTAAAGTAATAAAAAAATAAAAACTTAACCCTAATTAAAATAATAAAAATTGAAAAAGAATAATTTAAATAATAATATTAATTATTAATAGATTACCCGAACCCAACACGAACCTCAACCGATCGACCCGATAAAAATACCAACCCTAATACATTAATTTTGTGTATGTTCATGTCGTCTAAAAAATTGTTGGCTCATCAGCAATAACCACACAAGACAACTAATTCAATAAATTTAGCAATATAACGTGAGCATTTCCATTCGAGAAGATTTCGCTTAATTTGGATAAGTTTACTTCATTTTCTTTCATTTTTGGGTCGTATGAAGCTCATTCCACCATCATCAAGCATGCTGAAACATAAAATTCTTGAGAGCATAATCCAGCAAAGTAGTAATACTATCACCATTAATAGCCCCTCACCTCTAAAAATTGTCATCAAATTCATTTCCTCCACAAAAATCAAAATGGCAATAAATATAATGAAAAGTATATGAAAATCTCGACTACGAACTTAACATCATCTAGTTCAATTCTCGGGGACCTCGACGTCGCCATCGGAGATCTCCTGCTACAGATCCTTGGGATCCTTCCCGTCAACCGTGCAGCCAACAGAGACGCACGTGCCTAAAATCTCCTTGACGGTGCCGGACAAGTCCTTGGCCATGGAGCGTGGACTCATCACCTTGGCGATCTCAATGACGTCATCCAGGGAGATGTTTCCATTGTGCTTGATGTTCTTTGTCTTCTTGCGGTCGCGCTCCGGCTCCTTCTGATGCGTATTCTAGAGCATATTATTGAATGCAAATTATCACTCTCAAGTGTTAAAATAACCCTAAGAATACCTAAAACCCGCAAGAGAACGGTGTCTAAGTAGTATTTAGGGGTCGATC
>JAYDZE010324490.1:0-18243 GCA_034509125.1 Monilaria moniliformis | reverse complement strand
GTTAGAAGATCTAGGGTAGATATCAAGATCTACACGTGGAGAAGGCGCAAGCAATCATCAGATCTTTGGAGATCTAAACATTGTAAGTATTCAGATCCGTAGTAGCATGATTTAGGATTTAATTCTAAATTATGTGTTTATGTGCGTTCTAGATAGCAGATCTGTTAATAAAATTGACTAATTAATTTTTCTATATCATCCTGGAAAGATCCTGGAAAAGGGAAAATTCCTTCATTGGAATTATATCCCCAGCAGATACAAGCAATGGCAAATCACGCCTCGAAGCTGTGGAGAAGGCAGTGGAAAACTTCGAGAAAAAGCTCTTAGTTTGGACGCTCGGATGGAAGTCGTGTATGATTCCTACTCGACTATCAAAAGCAACACGCCACCACGGATGCCGATTCAGAAGCCGAAGGCGGGCAAAAAATCCAAGAGGCGGCATCCACCCCAAGCAAGAGCACGACGACGTCCGCACCAACCCAAGCCACTTCGATGACTTTACCCACGTTTGATGGCACCAATGCACTCGGCTAACTCGCTCGAGCAAGCCAAAATTTTACGGTGAACAAAACCACCGATGAGGACCGCATGGACTTGGCCCTCATCGCACTTGCCGGACCGCCTTGCCTTAGATCCAAATCCTCCGGCGACGCCGAACATGTCTTACGTGGGAACAATTTGCAAACCGAATTGGTAATTCGTTTCTGGGATAACACCTCACGAGACGGATGTGAGGCGCTAGCAGCCACGAAGCAATTCGGTTCCCTCGCTGACTATATAGCCACCTTCGAGTCCCACCTCGCACAATTACCCAATCTCACGGATCAACAATTCAGGATTTTTCCTAGCAGGACTAAAACCACATCTTCGGATGCAATTACGAGATCCGAATATCACCAGTTACTCGGATGTTGTCCAAATGGCTAAACGCCTCGAATGGATGACACCAACAACAACAGGGTTCAGCCGCAACTCTCTGACCAGCCCGCAACCAAACCATTCACCCACCCATTATACCCCGGCCACATATACAAGGCCTACGCAGTCATCCACATCATCAAATTCCATTGGAGGACCACCAATTGGCCGTTGTTTCCAACACATGCCAGCCAATTAATATCGCTGACATGTAGCAGCTGGTACCTGTTTTCGACCAGAGGGCGCCGCGGTGTGCACGCGGAAGAAGATCCAGGCTCATTTCGACCGAGTTAGCCTGAAAACCTCCAAGTTTTGCTGCGTCCACAACGACTTGGAGAAAGATTGGCCAAACGATGCAAGAGAGGTAGATATTCTTAAATCCACCATGCAAGTTTACCAACACGACACTGGCAGGCCGTTGAAGTACGTCGCCACTTGGGAGAGGGTCTGGAATGTCGACAAGTGGGCGGATGACTTAGATTCGGCGCTGAAGCACATAAAACATACCTCGAGCGGCCACTACCCCACAAGCGGTGGCGAAGAATCTAGAGAGGCGAGAGAGATGGCGTCCGGGGAGGGGGGGTGAGTCGAGCCCGTCCGATTGGAACGAAGGCGGCAAATGAGAAAGAGAAAAACGAGTGCCTTAAGCAGTGCTCCACGACCGGACCCGAAGGCTATGAAGGCGGACAACAAAACCCTCTTGTACAACTTGTTGGTGGAACCATATACCAAAGACTCTAGTGATATGACGCTTCAACAATTAGAGGTGCATTGGACACTAATCCACAATCTCCAAAAAGATTTAGATATTCTGCCGAATGATTAATATTGTTTTATTTTTAATTATGAAATCTTAGGATTTTAAGTATGTAATTTTTTATTTTCAATAATGTGTTGTTAGAATTTTAATTTCTTTAATGAAATTCGCTTATTTTATTAATTCAGAAAAATTATTTTAATTAGAATACATAATAAATAAAGAATGAATAAAAAATTAAAATATGAGACTCATAAATAGTGCAATGAAAGATATGATTAAGGAATAAAGATGTGGATATTGTTTCTTAGTTAATGAATGAAGTAAAAAATTTCTTTAGGACCAATAAATAGTTAATGAATAATGTAAAGTAAGAGATACTTAAGGGTAGGAATGTCAATTTAGCCCAAAACCCGTGGGTTGGCTCGATTAAGCCGACAACCCGACATGGTTAGGGTTGAAAAATCACAACCTAAAAAAAATCTCAATCCGGATGACCCTAAACCGAATAGCCCGCAACCCAATAGGATTGGCCCAAAGATAACCGGAACCCATAGGGTCAACCGAAAATTAGCGAGTTCTCGTTCTTTAGTTTTCAAACTTAATTAATTTATTATTTTTCCAACTTTTGAAAGTTAGTATAATAACTTTTTTTTCAAATGTATGTGAAAAAATGCATTTTGATTCAATATTCGAAAGGTATGTTCATCATTTCACTTTTCTATATTTTACTATAACATTTAATATAAAACGTTTAGATTTAAAAATTAAAAAAAATGATAATCTATTAAGAAAAATGTATTTTCTTACTTCTCTAAATGCTATATATTAGTTTTGAGTTGAAATGACATTCATTTAATGATGTATTTCTTTGTTACAAATATACAATTATCAAAATTAATATATTAATTAAAAAATTAATAAATTTTTTTGAACCCGATTGGCCCGACGGGTTAGCCCGAAACCCGAAGGGTTAGGGTTAGGATTGTAAATTTTTGACCCGACAAAATTTGCAACCCGAATAGCCCGCACCGAATAGCCCGACAACCCGAGCGAGTCGGCCCGAACCCGAACGGGTTGGCCCAATTGACATCCCTAATCATAAGGTTAAATGTATATCATTATATGTAAATTGCGGAAAATATGGATACATTCCATGAATTTCGCTAACTTCCAAAAATAAATAGGTAGTTAATATTTTCATGTGATAATAGTACCCATATAATGATTTATCAATGCTCCTATAATGATACATTCTTTTATTAAATCTATAGCCATCCAATTTTGAATTCAATTGATTATATTTGACTTAGTATTGCACTAATGATATGGTTTGAGTTTAATGTACCCTTATATATATATATATATATATATATATTAAACTATACTCGTAAATTAACATAATTAAGGGTATTATAGGTATATGACGATTTAAAAGAATACCAATTTTATAATAATAATAGTAGATATATATGGATATATTTTATTATGTTGTTGCCCTTAAATTAAATATTTAGTATGAATATAATAAATCAATCAAAATTTATAGCTAGGATAAGGCTTTTTTTTCTTCTTTGTAATATGTATAAAATAAATTGACAATTGCATAACTTATTTTTAAATCTATTTATAGTGGAGAACTTCAAATAAAAACAGTTAACGTTATGTTGGACGGGGAGTTTAACCAGAACCTTATGCAGCATAAAAATACTGATATATCCATTGTATATCCAGCGTTCTCATTGTCTATTGACTGAAAACAATTTGTTACTTCAGAACTTACATTATTATTCTCCACATTATTATCGATAATTTATTAAAACATACAGATAAATAATCGATTAGTCAAGATGGCCGAGCGGTCTAAGGCGCCAGTTTCAGGTACTGGTCCGAAAGGGCGTGGGTTCAAATCCCACTCTTGACATTTTTTTTCATAATACTATGTTTTTTCATTATTTTTAGGCAAAAACACACTTCTGATTAAAAACTTAATTTTTAGGCAAGACAAACAAGTTTTTCCTTATTTTTAAGAAAAAAACACATATTTTTGGTTTTGTGTTTTTTATCAATCGTTCCTGATCATTTAAATTGAAATTCATAATTGCAAATGAACAAGTGAACTTTCTAAACTAGAGTAAAATCAATTCAAACTACATGATTAATATTATATTTATATTTATCAAATAAAATGACATTGGTTGCACAACACGTCCTTAAAAAAAAAAAAACACTGCAACACACGTCCTTTATGTTGGTACAATATTTAAAAGATCGGATATGAACATATGTTACAGAATTTATTGTCCTATTATTAATTTTATTTTATAGTTATTTATTATAATCCCAATTAATATTTATCAATAGAGATTAAAAAATTATATACCCTAATTTTGGAATAATTAACTTTAATAATCAATTTGTATTTAAAAACTTTTAAAAATTATAATATAAAAATATAATTATAAACTCTAATTGGATTAGTAAACTCTAACTAACTATCGTATAATACATTAAAATTGAAAAGCAATTAAAATTATTAAAAAATGAAAGTGGGACACCAAAAATTGGTGGAGGATCCGATACAACAGGCGTGAAATTAAAAAGTTAAGATATATATTAAAAAGATCTAATAAAAAAGGATTGGGTTTTCCCAGTACAAAATGAAGTAGGTATAATCAACATGGAAATAGCAAAAAAGCCGGTTCGACGTAGATTTTCCTGCCCACAAAGCTAATCCTGCTCAACTTGTTGTCGCACCAAATCAGTTGGTCCCTAGTAATTCTCGACATGCTGAGAACTCGTGACACTAATTTCACATCTACCTGTGCAAAAAAATGAAGAGCTTGATCCGAATCATCTCCCCTACGCTTTTGGAATTTCCGCAAAATGCACTTCTCACTCCTCAATATATCCTTCAGCTTCCTCTCCTTCTGCATAGAAATCAACAAAAGTAATCATGATATAGTAAATGGGTGCAAACTTTTTATTTTTTTATTTTCTGGACAAAGACCATGGCCATGTTCATCTCATATTATGATATTTTAAATTTTTTTTAGAATCTTTATATAGATAAAAATAATATATCAAGGCTAATTCATCACATATTGTGACATGTTGAATAATTTTGAGTTAGTGTGTTCGTCTTATTCTTTAGATATTAGTTTGATTTATCACACACTGCATTCAGATTTAAGTTTCGATTTTTAACATATCCAAAAATTCAAATTTTGAAATAAAAGAAATTCTCAAAATATCTAACATATTTGAAAATCTAAATTCAAAAATTGAATTTTTTTATAACCAAATCTAGAATGAATCGGAAAATCCAAATTTCCAAAAAACTTTGAAAGGCCGAAATCAAACATTTTAATTATACATATAGAAATATTTAAATAAAATATTACTATAATTTATATATAATTTGAATTTTTGAATTCTTAACTCTTTTAAAAAATCAATTCTAATGGAACCAAAAATCCAAATTGTGATAAAAAAAATATATTCGAATCGAATTTAATTTTTAAATTTGATTGGCTGGATTATTCAAATTCTGAATGTTTTGCTTTCCTACTTCTAAATGTAGAAGAGTAAGAACCTTTTGAAGAATTCTTCGGAGCTCTGTCAGCAGCTTGAGGTCTTCAGGGCTATGAAGCTGAGGCAATGACGCAACACCGCAATCCTTATCCGATCGAACGAATTCCCAAAATATTCGTATCGATTCTTCAACCATCTCTACGAGCATTTCACTGGTAATTACATATTCGTCCCTTTCTTTTTTTCTGCTTCCGCTGCTGTCTTCCAAGCAGTCCTCTGCCAAAGAGGCCAAAACCATATGTCTAAAGTTACTAAAATTGCTATTAATTGATGAAGTGAAATGCGAGACGAGACAGAGACACAATATAAGTCTTATCACCTCTTATGAGAGGAACCTGAAGAAGATTGCGAAGAACACATCGAGTCTTGACATAGCTCTGCACTCGGGGGCCCTGGAAGGGCTCGTCTTCCGTGAACCTTTGAATGAGAACTTGAAACTGCTGGAACTCGGCCACCACCTCGTTGTAGCAACGGGAGCTATGTGGATCGGAGTTCCATAGCTCTAAGGTCTTTTCGTATTGCCAGTGCAGGAATTCCCATGACAGGCACATCTGACCCACGTACACCACTTCAACATCGCCCTGCAGTTCATTGATCAGCTTCTTGATTGGGTTGCTGCCCTGCCTTTTATGTTTGAACAGCCAAAGCTTTTGGGAGACTAGGGACTTTAGCATCGGGGCTGGATTGAGTTTTTGTTGTGAACTTGATTGGAAAGGATCATTGAGCTGCAGAAAACCTGTAGTTGATGCAATTAGATATAACTCTCGAGTGTATACAAAAAATAGTTTTGAGGAGCTAAAATTGAAGGCTGACAAGGAATAATAATATTTTTGGATCCATTCCTGATAATTGTTAAGTTGTTCTCAACTCTAAATGACTTAGGGACGTTTACTTTGAGTGATATAATAGATTGACAAAAATAGTTTAAGTTAATCTATCATTTATTTTTATGGTGTGATTAATTTATCCAATCCTTCAAATACATAATCCTATATTTTATCAATCTATCACATCGCTCAAAGTAACTATTCTTTTAGTATATTTACTTTGAGTGATATAAATTTGGTTTATAATATATAAAATTGAGTATTTGAAGGGTTACATAATTTGACAAGCTCAGAGTTGTTCAATCTACTAAATGTTGTGATGAATTAGTCTATACTCTTTTGTTTTCAAATATCCAAGCTATAGCCTAATTAAGTAATGTTTACCAAAAAGGAGTGGTGATAATTGCAGCAAACCTTATCTCATCTCTTCTTTTTTATGGAAATCCCTAACAAAGGATTAAGAAGTAGGTCCTTGCTCATTCATTAATTCATATATTCTATTAGATACTAACATAACCTATAAAACATATTTTAAGAATCTAATAGAGACCTATCTTAATAAAGCCACAATCTTATCTAAATTGGTTGCCAAGTTCTTTTCTTTTACAAAAATGTGTTTCTCACTATACAAAGAAGCACAACATCGTTAAGCTCTAGCTGCTGCAACATTATTTCAAAAAGTGAAACAAATAATGAAGTAACGAGGCAAAGTAACTAACCCATGGCATACATCTTCTGGTAGTTGAGGATATCAAATTTACGCATCATTTCTCTGTAGCTCTTGTAGAATATGTGAAGCTCTCCTATGCAATCTTGGTGTTTCATTTCCTCGTTCTCGTCTATCTTCCACGGTTTCAAGTCATCGATGACCTTAGGCGTCTCCGATTCCTCTGCAATGGTAGGCAGACCTGTGGCCTTCACCTTCCTAAGCTCCATCTGCAACTGCTCAATCAGTTCTTGGTGCTCCCACAACGACTCCAACTTGTTTGTGACTCGATCAGTCTCAAACGGACTGCAAACTTTTTCTGCCTGTGAAGATCCCACCAGGACGCCTTCTACTTCTAATAGGCCATTATTTGTCCCCATATCATCTACTGATAGAAATCCTTCACCAGTTTTCTTTTCTGAATTCACTTTGAAATCTTTCTCAGACAAGAAATCTGAGTTCAATCCTACTGCATTCTCAAAACCTTGCTCTTCTACTTTCTTGATCTCACCTAAAAACATCGAAGATTCCTTATTCTCTCCAAAGCTTTCACTATCCAAAGCTCCATCAGACAAGAATCCATCACTGCTCATCTCAGATTCATCAACAGAATCTTCTAGAACTAAATGTACCCTATTTTCTGCAAATTCCGCAGTTGCTTCTTCCTCTCTCTGCTCAACATCTTCTGTTTCCTCATCGACTTTCACAAGCTTTTGACCCAAAAAACTCTCAGTAAACTCGGCATTGATTTCTCTTGGAGGGAAAGTGGTAAGTACCTCAATCAAGGCAGAAGATGAGAATTTAGGATTGTAGGAATCATCTCTTACGTTACGGATTCTGCTGAACTCATCAAACGACGGAAACTTGAATTTCAAATGCAGCAGCTCCGATTTGTCTCCGTCGTTTTCATCTTCACGCTTAGCCTCAAGAAATAGCATATCTTTATCATTCTTCTTCGACGAGAAGCCAAACTTTTGCAACCTGCGGCAGAAATAAGAAGACTGTCAAGCACAAACAAGTGTTACTGCCTGAACGCAAAGGTTTCAGATTCGAGCTCTTTAATGTTAATGTTACAATTACTGAAAGAAAGGCAAAAAAAGAAAAAAAAAAAAGAAACAAGAAAATCAATTTTATGATGTAAAAACACCTGGAAAAATAGGAGAAGAATTGGATCAGAAATAAAGAAATAGCATGGAAAAGAGACACCAGTTTTTGGCAGAGGAACCAAGAATTAGAATTCATGTTCAGAAACTGGAGATTTCTCATGTTTTTTCATGGGATATAGGCAATTTAATTAAGGCTTTGAGTTCGGATTGAAACAACCAAATAGGGGTGAAATTCGGGTGTGGAGCTTATGCTTGTTTGAATAAATAAAAGAAAATAGACTTTTCACCTGTAAAATAAAATTAAAAAGAAATTAGCAGAGAAATCTGAACCAGAAGAGGTTGATAGGGGGCCTAATTGATCGGAGGTATTCAAGATCGAAATCAAGAAGTGAGGGAGAGATAGTTACCTGCCAGCGACTTGGACTATAGCTCATTGCACTCTACTTGCTTAGTTACGAGTTACATGAACATGCATAAATAAGAAATTTCTAATATATATGAAAGATATATTTTGGTTGGACTAGCCTTTATCATATTTATTTCTTGTTTCGGTATAATCGGTACATGGCAGAGATTATCGGAATGATCAGTTGAGAGGTCAGTGTGTGTATGTTTACGGCGTCAGAGAGCGTGAGAGAGAGTGAGGGAGGGAGGTGAAATTGAAGGGTTACGTTTTCTCTCTCTAGTAATTCACGTCAAAGTTGAGATAATTGAAGTTGGGAATTTTTGGACCGACGCACGGGTAGGACCATGACATCATATGATTTTAGAATTATTATATGATCACTAGATAAAATATATTAGTATCAGCATAATTATTAAAGGATCGTGATACCTATACAATGTTACTAAATAAAACAATGATATCTTATGGATGAGTAGTTATTATGTCAAATATAAAATTATTTACATAAGATTTAGTGATATTTGTATGTGTAATTAATTTTTGTGACAAAGATATAGTTCTTTTTTTGTGACATGTAAAATTATAATTATTTTCTATGAAATGCTATTCGTAGGTTTCACCAACAGAGTATTTAGAATTAGTTCATATAAAGTAACTATAATTAACGATAAAATATGTGTAAAAAAAATAAAAGAATGGTTAAAAAAAATGTGACTTGTCACATTCTTGAAGATATTAATGTCAGTTACATTTAGTTATGTAACAAATATATTTTGTTATATATTTAGACGTAGTGAAGTATAATTACATGAATGTTACAAAATTTTATTATATTTTTAAATATAATGACACTTATTTACATTTTTATATATAACAAAAATATATAGGTGCAAAAATGCAACTAAACTTAGTTACACTTATAGATATAAAAAGTTCTATGGCGCCTTTTTTGGGTTTCACTAAAATATGTTACTAGTAGACATTTTTGCTGCAATAAATAATGTGTTATGCATGTACAATATTAAAATTTAAATAATATTCTTATGTGCGTAAGAAAATAAATTGTAACAACTCGGATTTTCATCCAAAAATTAGCATTATAATTTGAATAAAATAATATTTAGATAAGTCCCTAATCCCGGCAATAAGGATAAATTAAAAATTTATCAAGACATAAATCATTAATGACTAGTCGAGTTAAAATTTGAAAAATAGCAAAAGAGCTGATTAGAAATAATTATCCAAGCTCGATAATTAATATTATCTATCGTTTTATCTTACGGGAAGTCATGAATATGCATAAGTTCACATTTATATGCTAAGATATTTTACGTGAATTCGACGATTTGCGAATAAGAGTTCGATTTGATAAAATCCACCAACATACTTTACGTGAATTAGTTTGAGGCTTATATTGTAATTATATAATTACATGAATTATATATCAATACAATATACGTGTGGGCCGAATATATAGGCCCAAGAGTTATAGAGTGCGACGGTTCTTATGCTTAAGAAAATAAGAGCCCAATGCCTATTTAAATTGGCTAAATGCACTAAATCAATTCAAAATCAGCACAATAAAATAAATAAGCATGCAACACAAACACATACGATAAAATTTGACAAGACTGATTAAAGAAATTGTATGAGCGGAAGCTAGAGGGTTGGGAAGAAGGGAATGATGAGAATGTGAAGAAAAGCTCCTACATGGATTGTCTAGCCCTTTTTCACATGCTCTAGCTTCGTCGTTATTTTGTGCAGCCCCATCCCCTCCTAATGTCACATGTATGTCTTCTAAGCAAGACATCTTTTCCTCTCAATTTCTCCATTTTCAAGCTTCAAACAAGATGGACAACATTATACTTCCCAACCACCACAAAGGCAACCCTCTTTCCACCATTCATCTACCATTTGCAAGTTTGGGAAGCTAGGGGAAAGGGTAGAAGAAGAAATGAGCAAAAGAGAGAGGGGGAAGGGACAAGAGCTTGAGAGATAGAGATGATCTTCAAGGATAAGAAACACTCATCCTTTATGTTTCTGAGACCGAACCATGGCTCAAATGGCAACCATGGTGTGTCTAAGCAAGTTGGAGAAACATGCCCTAGGTAGATATAGAATGAAGAAGGGCTTGGATGTATTTGAAAAATTTCGATACAATCTAAGTGTTTTGATTAATACCAAAACTCACGATGATGAACCATGTGTTGTAATAGATCATTGCTCAAATGTTAGGGAGCTAAGCCATTTTGTTTTACATGTATCAAGTTAAAAGGAACTAATCATCTAAAGTTTCAATTCCATAACCGCTTTGGATGCTCAATTATGTGGTTTACTTTTTTATATTCTATTGTTTATACTATGCACAAAAAGTCCATCTTCTACATTGCAAACTTTATGGTGGATCCAAGATAGTAGAAGATCACTCAATAAATTTCTTCTAGAATAACTAAGTTCATAATTTAAATAGATCTGGACAATGTATTGTGAAAGGCTGATATTACTCTTATTTTAGCTAACGAATGATATTGGTGCAGTTATTGCATTGAAATAGAATTCACAGTGAGATAAGTTCTTCGTTGCTGATAGTGAAGAACAAAGTCTCAAATATTGTTATTTCTTATTCTATTTGGATAACATTGAGCTTACATGACCGATTATGCACTGCTTCGATGTATTTGAAAGTGTGAGTTTTACGTAAACCTTTACCTTGGTACGTTTGGTAGTGGTAATTGATTTACGAGAAGTACTAGAGTATTATTGCATAGAACGTGTCTCCGATGAGCCTGGGTTGATGATATCTAATTGAGGAACTCGAAAAGAATTATTATATAAAACTGATCATTTGGATTTATTTCCGGTATAATAATAAAAAGTTTGAGTTGTTCCACACTTGAAAAATATATTAATTGATTCTATCTATCATCAAGTTTAAATTAATTAATGGATGTTCGAGATCTTAAATAGAGAAATAATTAATTAAAATGAACAATATTTGTAATATGGATCATGAGGGCAATGCAATATTAATTTTTTTAGTGGAGGGAATTAATATTAATGAATTCGATTAAGTTGGCTCAACTTAATAGATTTAAGCCCATTAAGAGGGTCATTCCAAATCCTCCCAGAAATCCCTAGCTTAGCTCACAATCCATATAAATAAAGAAGACAGAGCGCATAACACGGTGTGTGTAAGGTGAGAAATTTCTGTCCCCCATATACAGAAAGTACTAAAAAAATTTCAACCTTCAGTCTTGTCTATGTTTTTCACCCCCTTCCTGATTATTAGTTTTGTTAATTTATTGTCTACCCAATAGTCGAGCTCTAAGAAGGATTAAGTTAGAAGATTTCTACGGTTGATTGTGTTAGGATTGTATACTAGAAAGCATGCTTTACGAGCTGCTTATGTATTAATAACCCTAAGAACTACCATTCTCCAGCCATGTGAAGATATATTATTGTTGCATGTCTTATCCTTTATAATCTGGTGATTATATTTTGAGCAAATATAATATGTGAGTATAATCGAACAAGCAAGTGCAGGTCTTTTGCATTTTAGACTGAATGGTGGCCAGGTCATCATAAAAGATCTCGTAATCGGTGCCTTGCAGAAGAAACTTACGTTTCACAACCAAAATAGACTTAGACGATCTAATGTAGTATAACACTGAATGGATTCACGTTGAGATAAGTCTTTCTTACTTATTACTGAAAGACGATATCTTAATGATTATTTATTTCTTAATCTTTGTATATAATATTGGGCATATGATATAGGTTATGCACTGCTTTGACTTATCAAAAGGTGTATGTTTTTCGTAACCCAAGAAGCCAGTTATCTTGGGCAATGGTAATTAATATCTATGGTGCTAGGATTGTTATTGCATTGAATCGTGTTCCGATTGATAATATCCCCAAGAGAAGTTCAGAAAATATTTTATTATCCAGAAGCCCGACCGACTTGAAATTTATTCCAAAGTATAATAAATAAAGCTTTTGAACTAGACCACTCTTGGAAAAATATATTGATTAATTAAATCCAATAATAGACTTCAATTAATTAATGGAATCTTAAACTCGAAAAATAAATCAATTAAAAGGAAGCCCAGATTATTTATAATTTGGATTTGGACGATTAAGTCAATATTAATTTCTATAGTGGTCTAAATTAATATTCTATTGGGCTTTTATTAAATTGAGGCTCAATTTAATTAGTAAAAGTCCAATAGGGAGGCCTAATCTAAATTTTCTTAGATCCCTAACTTATCCCATACACATTCTATAAATAGGAGATAAAAAGAAGAAAATAATTAATTCACTCACATTCCTTATTGCGGTTCTCTCTGCAATATTCTATTTTCTTATTCTTTTCTAGTCCTAGAGGTTTGATAGCTATTGCCCACACTATTATTCAAACCTAGAATTGAGAATATGTTAGAAGATCTAGGGTTGATATCAAGATCTACGCATGGAGAAACGCGGGCAATCTTCTAATCTTTGGAGATCAGACCCTTATAAGTATTCAGATCCGTAGTATACATGTTTAGGATTCAAATTTTAAAATTGCATGTTCTATCCGCGTTCTAGGTAGCAGATCTAAAAAAATTTGTTTAATTGAAATTTTCTATGTTAACCGGGAAACATCTTAGAGAAGAGAAATTCCTTCATTCGAACCATCAATTGGTATCAAAGCCAGATCTAGAAAAATTAATTTTTATTTTTCTTCCACTTTTCCCTGCTGGAAATTCTTGTCTGAATTGTATACAATGAGTGCTGTAATCAATTTAATATTCATTTTCAAATAATTGTAAACGCACAGGGGTTGACCGTGGTAGATTAGACTGTTTGTTCAGTTATTTCTTGTAATTAAATTTAATTGGACGGGAAATGAAGCGAAGAACATGAAGAACGAAGCGTCGGGTCTGGGCCACGACTCTTGTGTCGCGGAACTCCACCCGACATCATTTCAGATTTAATGTTTTATCAAAACGGGTTTGAAAAACCTGATATTTTGATTACAAAAACATTTGAAAATCGAAATAGATTTGAATTGTCGTCAAACGAACGTCAAATCGGGCCATCATCTCAAGCGCGGGGCGACAATGTGAACCACTAGGTCGACAGACACCCTAGGGAGGCAGAGGTGGCATAATTTGACAGTGGTTGGCTAAAATCAAACCCTAAGGTTCCATTTCGAGTTGGTGAATAACCTTCGTTGGACACAAAATTCAAAGCAAACTAGTGGTAGTTGAACTGTTGGACCAATGCAACGACCTAGCCTGGTCCAAGGGCTTTTCAATGCCACCGGTTACACGTCTAGAAGCGGCTACAATCGCCAGCGGCGTGAGCTAGGGTTGCTGAAAATCCTAGCTGACCAGGCGAAGTTTGATCGTTCGATTCCCGTCGATTGGCTAATGTTCTCCGACGAACTCCAGCGCCAATCGACGTGTTTTGGTCCCGGCTTTGTTCAGGACCAGTTGCCGTGGGTCGATTGTTGCCGGAGTGAGAGAATTTTGGCCTGAAAGATCAACGATGTTAGAGTTCGTGGGTTTTCTTGCAGGATTTGATAATTCACGGAAGTCAAATCCAAATTCCCGTCGATCCGCTCCGATTCGAGGCATGAGATCTTAGGGCTTTTGAAGCCCATAGGTGACGCTTCAGGTTTGCTACTAGTTCCCGACCTCGAGCTTAATGGAGGCCGGAGAAATTAAGATGGAAGCCGGCGTTGTGCTTGTCGCGACCCAGAGGCATTCCAAGACTAAATTGGCGGCCTTCCCAACCGTGGATTGTAAAATTGAGGGCACCATTAAAACGGCCTCATCGGGCGCGTATAATGGTGGTCGACAATGCCGCCTGTTGTGGAGGAATCGAGAACCTAGGGTTTCTAGGGTTTCAACAACGTCAGTTTGGCTTCTCTCGGTCAAATTCACGACGATAGAAGCGGCAGCCGGAAAGATTATAGATGCCAATCGACTCCCCTCATTAAGAGGAGCCAATTGGTGGTGGTGGCCGGTGGTGCCGCCGCTGGGAGTGGCGGGAATTGAAACCTAGGGTTTTAAACCCTAGGTTTTGATTTTTTGATATTTTTGTGGGGATTTTTTTCTAATTTTTCGAATTTAATTCGAATTTTATGAAATTTTTACTTTTTTTTTTAAATTATCTGGTTCAAATAATTTTTTCAAATGTAAATGGGTTGTAATTTTATTTAAATTTCCTATTTTATTTGGTAAATGTGTTATCCTGTTTTAAGTAGATTATTTGCTTTTATCTGCTTATGTGATAATTACGCAAAAATCATATTTAACATGACTAAGCGATAATTACGACTAGTTTTTATTTATATAAAACTAAATAAATAAGTGTCGTATATGGTCTCCATAAATTGGTCTATTTATAAAGTAATTCCTAAGAATTTACCGACCTATCCTAGTGGGAGCTAAATTCTCAAGGAATTACAAGTTTATATGAGTAGACTTTTAAATGATAGCTGCATAGTGACCTCCCCTAGGAGGAGTATCGAAATATAAATAAAATTTTTAGTGCTAAATTTATGGTATGAGCCTATCCATGCCACCATAGTTGTCTCTGGTCTATCTGCCATGTCGTGGGACCAAATTTTTTTAGTAAGCATTAATTGAGTATTTGACCACCTTAGTGACTTGGTTAATTATGTTTGATTGTTGTGAGATGCATTAATTATTTTGTGGTTATATGAAATTTATGTATTAAATATAGTATGTGACAATATGTTTATTTGTTCACTATTTGTCTATTTTCTCCCTATTACTTTAATTACTCAAATTATTTTTACTCGAGATTTATTTTGGAATAAGAAAATAATTTATTGGATATTATCTTGATTACCTTGAAAAAGCCACCAGACAAGTTTTTTCAAATGATTATCAGAAAGGACACAATAGTGGATAAAAGTACGCCTTAATTACCTAAAGTCAAAACATAATTTAATGATATGTTCTACCTATTCGTAGGTTGAAGATACAAGAGTCATTGATTATGTATGCTTTAATAAAGCGAGTTTGCTTGGAAACAAGACGACTTAGTAATAGACACTATTATCTAGGGCAATGCTTTGAGAATAACAGTTGTTGCAATGTGAGTCATGCAAGTAATAATAATTAGTTTACAGATTTGTTTTATATGCTTATTTAGCAAGAATGCAAGTTCAGTTTCTAAATTAGTAATAAATGGATAAATTGTTTCTTTTGATAATTTAATGGTTATTGAGAAAAGTAATATGATTATCCATTTTTCATATTTGTTACAATTTTTATACTATAAATCATGCACAACTTTATTTAATAAACAATTATAACTTGTCAAATCATTTCTAAAAGAGAAGTCTCCAAGTTGTATGAAAAATACATATATTTTGGCATCTAAAGATTGGTCATACTGATCTTAAATGACCCAAAAGTTGGCGGATCCCGGTCCATAATAGGATCTCTACATAGAACCTTTTTCCAACTTGCAAAGTATTTTTGGAAAAGTAAGATGACCAAAACACCTTTCAAGGTCAAGGGATTAGGGCTAATGATATGTTAGAACTCATTCATTTATGATAGCTGTAGACCAACATCAATTCAAGTTAAGGTTGACTTAGAGTATTTTGATTTTGTCGATGATTACTCTAAGTATGGATGTCTTATTGATGCGTCATAAATTAGGAACCTTTGGGCTATCAAGTAATCTAGAACACTTGTGGGAGTGTATCTTAGATAGACTATCAAGTGTCCACAATTTGATTGTAGATATAAGTATCTTAACAGTGAATTTAAAGACTACTAATCAGAAATGAGAATCACATCCCAATTGACTACATCTAGTTTCCGAAACAGAATGATGCAGCATAAATAAGGAATTGACTCTTCTAGGAATGATTATATAAATGATAAGTTATTAAAGAATTGCCCATTTTGTTTAAAAGATACTCAAGAGACAGTAATGTGTATTTTAAATTTGAGACAATAAATTGGTCCACAAGATTCAAATTAAGTTGTGAATTGGGCGACATCCTAGTTTAAGACATCTTATGGTTTGCAATAAATAAAAATTGTGTTGGAGAAGGACGACGATTAGATTAACACGTTATTTTAAAATGTATTTCTGTTTGAGTATTCTTAGGAACGAAAGTGTGGAATTTCAACAATCCTAAGAATCGTAAGAACATTGTTTACACCATTGCTCAATTCTTAGAATATGACTAAATGAGAAACCACGAATCCACTAGTTTGGGAGTGTTTTAAGCAATTAAAAACTATCGGAATACCGCATATCCGAGAGAAAATAGAGCATGTATGACGGCTTGGTGCTCCGCACCGCCGCCGTACCCTAATTATCACTCGTACACATTGTAGAACCTCATTGTCGTTGGAGGGTTATGAAATAACCTTAAAAAGTTCTTAAGCTTTGAAGAATCTTCGGATTCAGTTCCTATCTTGAAAGAACCGAATCCCTAAGTTGCAAAAGTGTCATATACAGCAGATCACATTGCAGTTGGTGGGTTATAAAATAACCTTATAAAGCTCTTAAGTTTCGAAGAATCTTTTGATTCAGTTCCTAGCTTGAAAGAACCGATTCCCTAAGCTGAATAGGGATCGTGTATAGTAGATTCTAATATAGTGGGAGGCTTATCAAACAACTTAAAGGTTCTTGAGTTTAGAAGAATCTTGAGATTCAGTTTCTAGCTTGGAATTACCGAATCCCTGAACTACAAAGAAGCTATACAATAAAGAGATAAGAGTTCTTACACAAAATCGATGATATCCTAACTGCAATCATTGCTAAACAAGAAAATTTTATGGTCTTATTCTCATACCCAAGGTTGTTTGACCATGATGGGGATGTAATTTCAATGAAGGAATTTTTCCTTTTCCAGTATCTTTCCAAGATGATATAGAAAAATTAATTAGCCAATTTCATTTACAGATCTACTATCTAGAACGCATATAAAACACATAATTTAGAATTTAAATCCTAAATCATGCTTCTACGGATTTGCATACGTACAGTAATTAGATCGTCAAAGATCTGATGATTGCTCGCGCCTTCTCCACGTGTAGATATTGATATCTACCCTAGATCTTCTAACCTATTCCCAATTTCAGGTTTGAATACTGGTGTGGACAGTAGCTATCAAACCCTATAGGACTAGAGAAAGAAGAAGCAAAGAAAGAATACAGAGGATCACATGATTCTCTGTAGAAACGTAAATTATGAATATTATTTTTTCTCATTTCTCTCCTATTTATAGAATATGTATGTGCTAGGTTAGGGTTTCAAGTAAATTTGGACCCATATTGAACTTTTACTAATTAAATTGAACCCTAATTTAATTCAAGCCTAATAGAATATTAATTTGGACCAATATAAAAATTAATATTGACTTACCCGTCCAAATCCAAATGACAGGTAATCTGGGCTGTCATACCCCAACGCCCCTGATGTATGTAATCATAATAAACAAATAAAATTAAAAGAATGTAAACTTATTTTTCTTTAAATCAAAACACTTATATCATATAACAACAAAAAACCAACATTTATAAGGAACATTTGCAATTGTTCTAGACCACAGTGGGACCCTCTCACCACTCGATATGCACATTCCTCCATTACTTACCTCAACTTCCTAATATAAAAACATACTTAGTGGTATATTTCTCGAGTCATAATTAGCCTTGGAATTTTATCTTGTATAACTCGCATGACATAGATATTCTGACTCGTATATCTAGATATACTCCCAAACCTTTTAAGGTACTTGAGTATATTATTTACACAGTCCAATGTCTTGACCAAGGTTAGACTGATATTTTACTAATATGCGAAAAACAAAGTAAATATCAGGTACTGTGCACATTGTAGTATGCACGAGATTTCCATTTGCACAAGCAAATGGAAACTTTCTC
>JAYDZE010324269.1:0-18246 GCA_034509125.1 Monilaria moniliformis | reverse complement strand
CACTTTGAATTTTATGTTTGTTATATGATTTATATATTTAATTTTTGTATACGAATATATATTATAAATATAGAATTTTTAAGAATAAAAAATACATAAATTATTTTTTGTCGTTTGCTTATAGCCCGATTAGCACGCTGGGCTAGCCCGAAACCCGAACACTTAAGGTTAGAAATTTGAAGTTTCTGACCTTATAAAATTTCAACCCAATTAACCCGCACCCGATTAATTCGTAACCCGAATATGACCGACTCAAAATCCGATAAATTGACCCAATTGACATTCCTAGCAATAAATAGTTTTTGAAGGGTCTAAATTTAATCATATCTTTAAGAAATATTAAATATTATAAGTTAAAGAATAAAATTAGAGAGTAATAATAATCTAATTTTAGCATGAACCATGAAGAAAATCCTAAACAATCACCGGAAATTCCTTCCCAACGTATACAAATGGAACAACCTTCGAAACTTTAGGAAATCTATGGGCTAACTCGTTAGCCTCAGTAGCTTTTAATTACAAACATATAACATGGAATTGTTAAAATAAAAAATTAATTATAGTTTATAATATGAATTTTCAATTTTTTTAATAATTTATAGCATTAAATTTGATTTAATTTATTTTATAACTTAAATTTTGAGAAAATTAAATCAAAATTAATACTATAAATTCAGACGATAAATTATAATAAAATAAATTAAAAATATTATGAAGCACTTAATATGAGATATTCTTTTATATATGAGAATCGACAAAGCAACGTTAAATAATAAATGGCAAATTGCCCGAAAACCATCAAATATGGTCAAATTCTGGTCAATCCCGCAAGTTTCAAAATCACCCGATTATATCATAACTTTAACAATTAATTTTCTCAATTGTCCCATGGCAAAATATTCCGGTGGCCTACGTGTATGAAATTGTTGTTGTGTCGCATACATGTTCTAAATTGATGATGTGGCAAACTAGGTGTCGCAGACGTGGATTATACGACGTCGTTTCAGAGGCCGGATGTTTTGCCCGTATAAGATTTTTCGTCGACCACATCAGCAGCAATTTTCCCTAAATCAAGCATCATGAGACAATTGCGAAAATTGTTGAAGTTATGATATAATCGGCTGATTTTAAAACTTGTGGGACTGACCAGAATTTGACCAAATTTGGTGATTTTTCTGGCAATTTGCCCAATGATAAATAATGTTTAGTTGAAGCTAGCAAATATTCAAATATTGTACAATTAACTCTCAAGATAGCCTAATAACTTTAATATAAATAGAAGTAATTTTTTATAGCTTGAGTTCCTTTTCCTTATATACCTTAATATCCATAATTTTTGAAAATAAATAAATCATTTTACTTACAAATAATCAAATAAACAATCAATAATAATTTCTAAAATTAAATTATTTTGTAATTGTGAGGGATATTACTTTACAAATCTCATATCTTGATTTTCTTGTACCCATCACAAGTCCACCATTAGTTTTAAGATCTATATCCAGCACTAAGATTAATAATAAGTATATAAATTAAAAGAAGGGTTGCAACAAACGATATATATATATATATATATATATATATATATATATATATAATTTAAAATTTCTAAGTTCTATCAATTATGATATAATTTGAATTGAGAATTGTCATTTAGAGCTAGCAGTTTTGTAATGTGATTTACGCTCTCGCTGTCAGTATAACAATATTTTTTTTAGATTTTAATTATTAAATATTCAATTACTTATACATTACTTTCTCCGTCTATTAAAAATGTACAAAATAAAAAATGACACAAAATTTAATAAAATATTAGAGAAGTATTTAGTTAGTGGAGAAAGCGCTCTATCAACGGCAAATAATAAATTAAGACGATGGATCACTGACATTTTTTTAAATAAGAAATATTATGATAGTAAACTGTAAACCATAAGGAAAATTGTTAAAAAATGAAAATTGCACTTTTTTTTTGGGAAGTAATAAATAACTCGATATTTCACATATGACAATGTAATACTCCCTCCGTCCGCGATAAAATATCTCATTTTACTATAAATGGACGTTCGCAATAAAATGTCCCATTTCACTTTTACTATTTTTGGTAAATGGGCCCCACACTTCACTAACTCATTATACTCATATTCTATTATAAAACTAATATATAAAAGTGACACCCATATTCCACTAACTTTTTCCACCACTTTCATTCATATTTATTAACAAAGTCAAATAATTTCTTAAAATCTGCACCGAGTCAAAATGAGTAGGTTTATCGCGGATGGAGGGAGTACAAATTAAGAGAGAAGAGAGAGAGAACTGATGATCTGTTATCTTATGCACAAGGAAAATGTAATAAAAAATCAGATAATACCATATTTAATATGAAATATCCCAATCCTAACGGTCTAAAGTTTGTAAATCCCCCACCTTTATGCCCTTTTAGTAGCAAGCACTCAACCCTCCCTCCAAAATCACTCTACCTTTCTGCCAAAAAGCTCTCTTTCCCACGCAAATCCTGCTCAAATCCCGACGCTCTCCGCCATTAAAATCATTTAGATGAAGCTCTCTTGTTGATTTCCACGCCGTCATTGTTGACGAAATGGCTGCAACTACAGTTTCGCCTCTCGCGGCCGGATGGCCATGTGCTGAGCCCTACGTCCGATCAACTCCAAATCTCAGCCATCGCCGTTCAGTTTTGTTTCTTTCCCATCCGAAGCACTTCAAGCACGGTTTCATCTCGCACAATTTCATCTCCAAGCATCCACGGGCATCAACCGCAAGTGGAGATACTGATATTGCTAGCGACGGTTCTTCTACTGTTGCGTTCGCAAACGATGATGTTACCGACTCGACAGTCTTTGTAATCCGAGCGAGAAACAGAATCGGGCTTCTAGGGGTTATTACTCGAGTTTTCAAAGTGCTTGGTCTCACAATCCAAGGAGCTTCAGTTGAGTTTGAACGGGACTTCTTCATCAAGAATTTTCATGTTACTAGTTCTGATGGTAAGAAGATTGAGGATGTTGAAAATCTTGAGAGAATTAGGAATTCATTGATGGAGGCTATTGATGGTGTTGGTAATACCTCTGACGGACTCATGCAGGCCGGCGGGAGAGGGGTGGTGGTGAGGAAATCTGTATCGGGAATGGAATTTTTGGGAGAAAGGAGAGCAAAGTCGGAGAAGATGTTCGGATTGATGGATGGGTTTTTGAAGAATGATCCGATGAGTTTGCAGAAGGATATTTTAGATCATGTGGAGTACACCGTAGCAAGGTCCAGGTTCAATTTTGATGATTTTGAAGCGTTTCAGGTATTATTCTTGGGTGCCTTTTGGAAACCTATGGAAATTTTTCTTGATGTTTATGGTTGATAATTGTGCAGGCATTGTCTCACAGTGTGAGAGATCATCTTATTGAGCGGTGGCATGACACGCATCACCATTTTAAGAAGCAAGATCCAAAGCGCCTATATTTTCTTTCACTCGAATTTCTTATGGGTACGTACATTTTCGAAAAGTCTCTTTGCTTTATTGGATATCTTTCTTTGTTAGCAGTGCCCATATCTTAATGACTACGTATTCTTGATGCATGGATTATTTCCTTTAGGTCGTTCGCTGTCCAACAGTGTCATCAACCTTGGTATTCGAGATGAGTATGCAGAAGCTTTAAGCCAACTTGGATTTGAATATGAAGTTTTGGCAGAGCAGGTCTTGAACACTTACCATGCTCTGGTCCTCTATTTCATATTCCATTGGAAATTAGAGTAAAATGGTATTTGTCTTCTTTTTGCTTGTGCTGTTTTTGCACGAATTTGGGACTTGATTGAAAGTTCATTGTTAAATAGGAAAAAAAATCTAAGAATGAATTATGAGCTTGTAACTTTATATATGTTTAATCTCATCAACTGTATCAAAGGTGCTAGTCAAATAGAACAATTTCCTATAATGAGGTGGAATGTGCAGGTGCACACTGCAAACACCTAAACCCAGGTTCATTTGGAGGCAAACTCAAGTATATGTTCCAACGCCACTCTTTTATTAGACAACCCTCTTTGCAGGATCCTTGATTTTGGAGATAATTGAATTTACATCTATATATTCAAGCACCATGGTATTTGATGGGTTATATAGGACGTTTTTGACATTATAAAAGCTCTCCTGAAACTTGGTTATGTCATAAGACTCATATGTTAATTTGTGATAATGATGAAGTGTATATGCATGATAGTTTTTGTAGCTAATGTGACATCTTATTTATTTCTATTGGCCATTCAAAATTCATTGTAAAGTTGTTTCCCATTTTATTTGCAGGAAGGAGATGCAGCACTCGGTAATGGTGGCCTAGCCCGACTCTCAGCGTGCCAAATGGATTCTTTAGCAACACTCGATTATCCAGTTTGGGGGTACATGATTTAATACATACATAAAATCTCAGTACTTCAAAGTAAAATTAATTAGTAACATGTCAATCTTATCTAACTAAAGTTTCCTGCTCGATTTACTTCACATGTTGGGTGCTTGAAAATCCTGGTCTCCTCAGTTTATGAAACTAGTTTCTTATAGTTTCCCACTTATGTCTTGACATAGAATTGATTTTGCAGAAAAGAAAGTTTGGCTTGGTGCCGTTGACAACATCTACTTGTGCGCAGGTATGGGTTACGCTATCAGTATGGTCTATTCCGTCAGGTTATCGTAGATGGGTATCAACACGAACAGCCAGATTATTGGCTGAACTTTGGAAATCCTTGGGAAATAGAGAGAATACAAGTTTCATATTCTGTTAAGGTGAAAAAACTATTACAGTTTGTGCAGAAATATTTTACCAATTCACCTTGTCTTAGACTTCTAAACGTTTGTCCCACCATTTGGTTGAATTTCTTATGAATAAGTTCTATGGTACGGTTGAAGAGAAAGCCTCAAACGGAGTCAAATACAAAGTCTGGACACCTGGAGAAACAGTGAGTTTATCTTACATTCTGATGATTCTAAGTTATGAATAACCCTCTATTTCAGTGTTTAATTACTGCATTATTAAGTCTTTCCCCTATCTGTGACTGTCACAAACTAGGGGTGACATGTATTAAGTAACGATATTTGGAATTCTTATTCCTTAACAATTCAGTTACTGGCACTTTAGATTTCTTCTTTTTAATGACAGGTTGAAGCCGTTGCTTATGACAACCCAATACCTGGTTATGGAACAAGGAATGCCATTAACCTTCGACTATGGGCTGCTAAACCAAGTGGACAATATGACCTGGTAACCTTGAGTTTATTCTACTCATAATTGTGTCATATATGCTAACTGACAGTCTGCAAAAATTAAATGAATCTTTTGGTGAATGGCTGCGTGTTGTTTTACTTCCGTGATGAGGTGGCGAGAAACATCAATACGATATTGTGATGGTTTTACTGTGAGGCCATGTTCAAGTCTTGTATAATAACTCTTATCCGAGAATCAGTTGTTCTTTATGTATGATTAGTAATTTAGTATACTTGAAGACTGATTTGAAGTTTATTTTGCCACTCTTGAAGAGTCATTTATCTGAATAAATTTGTATTTATGTATTGCTCCGAGCTTTGATCATATCTCTTAGTTTTGTTTTAAAGTTTTACGTATTTCACTGTTTGGTTGTCGATGACTTGCCAATTGGACTTAAATTTCAGGAGTCATACAACACTGGGGACTACATAAATGCAATTGTAAACAGACAGAAGGCGGAAACCATAAGTTATGTCCTGTACCCCGATGATCGTTCTTATCAGGTCAAATGCTTATGCTGACAATATTTCCTGTTTCCTGTGTTCTTTTATTATAATAGAAGACTATATTTGTGTAAATTGTGGAAAATATTTATGTTGTATGTCCTGTCTTGGATCTTGAGTTTCTCTATTACATATGGGTTACAAGGGTGGTGATGACTGAAAATATTCATAATCCTATGTAATTTTTCTACTTATTTATTTTATAGATTGAGCACCCTGCCCCCAGAAAAATAAAGCAAGGCATTTTTTTTGTTGTTGTTCTCTTTGGCCCCCTCATGTAAACATGTCTAGCACCACCCCGTGGATGATGTATCCATCAAACCACTGGCAATACTTATATCAGCCTTCGGCCCAAGTCATAATACACCTACTTATGCTCATATTGATCATTTTCTGCATTAGAACTGGAGCTTCTTTTTCTTAGTAATGGTGCTAATCTATTTCAGGGGAAGGAATTGAGACTAAAGCAGCAATACTTCTTTGTTTCAGCATCAGTGCAAGACATTATCAGGAGATTTAAAGATGTTCATGATAACTTTGATGAATTTCCAGATAAGGTTGAATGTCCTGCATTTTTCACCAATTATAATGATAGATGATAATTCGCTCTATCTCTCTCAATTTTCTTGTGTTCCCATGTGTATCTATTAATTTTGATGGAAAAAGGTTAATTAATCTCCTTATCAAAATTGTTCATTCGGAGTATATTATTATCAGCGTTATTTGGTTCTACTTTTGCTACATTGAATGATAGCTAGAGCTGTTATCCTGTAGGCAGCTTCATGATTCATCACTAAAATGAAGTTTATTAGTAACTGAAGCAATAGTAGTGCTACTGGTTTTCCTACCTTGTTTTTCATTTTGAATTATTTTCTGCAGGAGGCTCATGATAAGGTGCTTAAATTGTTTTTTGCAGGTTGCATTTCAGATAAACGATACTCACCCATCGCTTGCAATAGTTGAGGTCATGAGAGTGCTTATTGATGAAGAGTGTTTAGGTTGGGGTAGAGCTTGGGAGATAGTATGTCAGACATTTTCATTCACGACTCACACGGTAAACACTGAAGGGCTGGAGAAAATTCCTGTTGATCTACTAGGAAGTCTTCTCCCGCGTCATTTGCAAGTGAGTTGCTTTTGCAGCAATACTGGTTTCAACTTCCCCGTTCCTTTCTGTCTTTCTTTTTTTGTATTGCATTTGTTGAAGTTCGAAAATTTTGTCTTTGATTTCTCTTTTGCCTTTTCAACAAGGAAGGCGGACATCAGAAATCAGAATTAGTCCCCCCTTCCAGAAAAGAAAAATTGACATAATATCTCGTTAATAGGGCACTAATATAGAATATTGACCGTTTTCTATTTTTTAAGAGTATGCTTACACATCTTTGATTTCAGATAATGTATGATATTAATCATCGTCTCATGGAAGATTTGAAAAGAAAGATTGGCCAGGACTACAGTAGACTTGAGCGGATGTCAATTGTGGAGGAAGGGATTGTTAAGGTAAAGAAGATGGAATAAGATCACACTGGCATTATGTGTAGTTTTCAGATACTTTGATTAGCAGATGAATAGAACAACGCATATTACAATTTGAAATTCATCATCATGCTTGGCAATCTGAATCTCAAATATAGCATGTCCAAGAGGTATCCTCCAATTAAGAGATCATCTGCTTGCTTTTAGATTTTATAATTCATACAAATTGAGGTAGTATAATTATCCTGAATGCCAATATGCATTTTCCCCTTCCCTGAATTCTAATGCAACAGACGTGTCTCTTAATGTGCTTTTTTAACAAATGTAAACCCCAGTCTGTCTTTATCCTTTTACTTACTTTTCTTCCATGGTTCTGCCTCATGTAGCTACTGTACAGCTTATCTCTTTCTTTTGGGCTGACAGAGTATCCGGATGGCAAACTTATCAATTATTTGCAGTCACACAGTCAATGGAGTATCCAAAGTACATTTTGAGTTACTTAAGACAAGATTGTTCAAGGTATGTTAGAGAATTATCACAAAATTATATTTCCATTTGGGCAAGTTTCATATAAATGTCGAGTAATAGTGCGCTTGGTGTGACCCAGTGATTATTTGCCATGATGACAGAATCTAACGTTGCGCTAATTATTTATATAGAACGGACTATTGGAGGTTTTGTTCAGAAATATTTCCAATGAATTAATTATTTTGTTTCTTGAGTTTAGTGTTTGATCATCATACTTGTTAAAGGGGAAATTACTAATTCAAAGGGATAAACAGACTAAAGAAGAAAGACCATAAAAAGTTTTCTGGCAGTATCTGTTACCCATTTACTTACTTTTGCTCACTCTACTAAGATGGCCCATCTTTTCATGTGCTGGTGGAGTGGACATAATTATATACACAATGATGTGTATATGCATTTGAAACTCTGATATACAAAAACAGTGGCTACTGAATACTTAGTAAATGGTAATATCTTATCATTTTCTGAATGCTGATATTTTTACTGTATGATCTTGTCTGTAGGAAAAACATCTAATTTCCCAACTGTAGGAACTTATTTAACAGTGCTAGGTATATATGAAATGCTCTACATGGCATAAACTGTCTTATACCATGTTGCACTTTTACACCGATAAGATTAAAGGGTATCGCAAAGAAAACTATTTTTTAAAGATGTGTACATTTGCACAGTGCTAATACATTTGTTCTCCCTTATATATGGAGCTCCACTCGGCCACTCCTCCAGAAAAGGCTTCCAAACCATTGTGATTTAACTTGTTGATATCCGTCTTAATGCATAGATAACTTAATGTCATGCTGAACATTTTGTGATAAATTTTGAAGAATTTAAAACATATTAATGTAGGAAGTCAAATGCAGCAACTAAATCAAGGGAAGTTAATTTGTCAATACTCACCATCAAATTTAGTTTTTCCTTAAATTTCTATTGCCCTTTTTAATCCATGTCACCCATTTTTTACTTTGTAGGATTTCTATGATCTATGGCCTCAGAAGTTCCAGTACAAAACAAATGGAGTAACACAGGTTACCTTTTAGATGGCACAAGCACAAGCTTTCAACATTCTATATCTTTACGAAAATTCATATAATCAAGGCGCCCTTTTCAAGCTTTGAGGTTGCTCCAGAGGTCCTGAATGCAAATGTTTTTTCACATACTCTAGAATATTGTGACTATATTTTTACATGCAGTTTTGCTTTGCCTTCAGTTGAAGTCACCACATCATAAAACCTGATGGAGAACTAATCAAATTACAAATTTTTCTGGTTATCATGATCCGTGCATCCTGACTGTACTTTTGTTTCCTTGCAAGTTCTTAAACCATTCCAATTCCGAAAGTAGTTCTATTTTACTGCACCATTCTTCTATCCATGGTTAAGCAATTCTCTTACGTGGCATTGTTACACTTCTGGTGTGTTTAATTCTCAGAGAAGGTGGATTGTGGTGAGCAATCCTAGTTTATGCTCTCTCATCTCAAAATGGCTGGGGACAGAAGCATGGATCCGTAATGTTGACCTCTTAGCAGGTTTACGAGAGCATGCATCAAATCCTGTCCTACAACAAGAATGGAGAATGGTAGTGCCATTCCAGCCCTATACACAGTGGGACTAAATAGGTCGCCTTGTTTTACTATGATCTGATGTAAATCACTTTCGTGTAGATGAAGACAATCAATAAGATGAGGCTTGCCGAGTACATTGAAACTTTGACTGGGGTTAAGGTTTGAGAATATTAGTGATCTTATATGCATTAGTTTTCTTGGTTTTGTTAATTGTATTACTTTCGGCTGAACTCTTTTAATAGCAATTGTGGTTTAGACCTTTGTATTAAGGTATCTCACTATTTGCTTGATTTTAGCCCCGTAGGAGCTTAATAATTTTTTTTTATCTATTCATTTCTTTGTTTGGTAATACTTGCATTGCGCTAATAATTTCCTTGGCTGAACACAAAAATGGCTGCCATTTGACCTTCTAATTTATCTGTTCTTATTTAAGAATATGAACAAAAGTGACAGAAAGAAGGTTGTACCCCGTGTCTGCATCATAGGAGGCAAAGCTGCTCCTGGTTATGAAGTTGCCAAAAAAATTATCAAGCTCTGTCATGCTGTGGCAGAAAAAGTTAACAATGATGATGATGTTGGGGATCTACTCAAAGTGGTATGTCAATGACTGCAATTCTTTGCTAAGTATGGGAGATCTTTTGCATGCCATCCTCATGTTTACTCATCCTTAAAACTTGGCAATTTAAGTTAAAATGGATCATATTATGTAAAGCAAAATTATTGCAAGATGCATTATAATAAATGCAATCAAACTATTTATTTATCTCATACATGTATTGTTCATGTGTCCTCACTTGCATCCCCATACATGCATAACATAAAGTTTTCGGATGATAGATGATGCAGATGGAGAAAACTGTTACTTGCTGTTAAGATTCTAAGCTACATACTTCTCGCTTTACATATCCATGGCCCAAAAGTGTGTACTCAATTACTTACTTCCTCTAAGAAAGGCCATTAGAAGTATGTATTCAATTCCTTCTCCCATTCCAGGTTTTTATCCCAGATTATAATGTGTCTGTGGCTGAACTGGTTATCCCTGGCAGTGATCTTTCACAGCATATCAGGTTTGCTGCACCTATTTCCAAATTTAGCACGCCACATATATTCTTACATTATATTGAATTCGTCTGATCACTGGTACAAATGAAATCTGAAACAACTGGACTGCACAAAGCTAATCCATTGATAAAGTACAAACTAATTCCAGGTCTTGATGTGCTTATATGGGGAAGGTCCGTAATGGTTTACTTGAAGCTATGTCAAGAATTGACTACAGGAGCATGGTGCAAAATACCTAGAATAAACATATTTTAATTCTGTTGTTCACCTAACATGAAAAACTGCAATAACTAAAGAGATTTTTTATGATTGCCTGTATTGGGATGCTTTATTTGATTGGGATGCTTTATTTGGTTCGCCATCTCATGTTAATCAATCTTATCTTTGTTACTTAGCTAAAACACATTCTGAAAATCTGAATACATCCTTTCTGAAAGTAGGCACATAGATCAGCCTTTTCTATGAAAAACTGGCCATGTCTTCATCTATGCCTGCATAGTATGTTTGGGCATTAATTACCAAGAAGCAGTTAGTTTCTTTCCTGCATTTATTGATCTTATATATCTAATTTGTTTGTATAACATATTTTATCTATTTACTTGTTTTGAGATTCGTTTTTAAGACACTAGCTGCATGAGTTTATTAAAGACTACTGCTTACCAGATAATTTTGTGTTTTTTCTCAGTACTGCTGGGCATGAGGCATCAGGAACTGGCAGTATGAAATTTCTCATGAATGGGTGCTTGCTATTAGCCACTGCAGATGGTTCCACAGTTGAAATAATTGAAGAAATAGGAGCAGAGAACATGGTATGATAAGCTATATGGAACTTCATGCAGAGCTTCTATGTTTAAATATGTCTAACATCTTTAGTTTCTCATTCATGTATGTTTTCGGGCTGTCAATAAGCGGATGTGGAACATAAATCTTGGGTCATAAATCTGCTTTAATAAATAGAGCTGCAACTAATAGTTCTACCAAGTACATGCTGAACTGCTGAAAATTATCAATTTGTTGACCTTAGGGTTGAGAATTGAGATCATGCTAGTGAGTTTATTTGCATTGTCTCAATGAATATGATATTTCATGCTCCAATCTCCATGGGTATCTTTTACTCTTCTCTTACAGAGAGTACAAAAGCACACATTTGTATTGTGATATTTTAGAGTTTATATTTGCTCCAGTCTCGGTTTTTCTAAAATCATTTGGTACATGTGGTTCCCTTGGTTAAAAATGTTCGTCCATGTTTTTCTTGCATCTATGGATTCAAGTGCTTTACTCAGCTATCAAAATCTACTGAAAGAAACACGTGGACCTTTTGTAATATCTCTTTTCGATACGTGAAATATTAATCAAGCTCTTCAATGTGTCATGTGAGCGGATAGATGCTAGGGTCCTTTGTATTTCTTGGTCCTGCAAATTTGGACTTGTGGATACCTTTTTAAGTAAATTTACTGCTTAGTGTCAGCTTCTAATGCATGAATAATAAAAAACAAAAAGAAAAAGGAGAGGAAGGGGGAAAAATAACTGAGCTCATAGATTGCATCCCTTTGATTCATTTTTTATTGAGATCTGGAGAACCTAACCATTTTCTCATTCTCTCAGTTTCTTGTTGGTGCTCAATTACATGAAGATCCACAATTGGGAGATAAACCTGCTCCGGGAGTATCTGTTCAATTTATTCGAGTTGTAAGGTAGTATGCACAGCTCTCTGTTACTTAATATACTCCTTCTCTGATTTGATGTTTCATCCCCCGGTCCGTCTAACCATTTACGCAAGTGACTCGTTTTAGTACCATCTCTTCAAAGCACCCAATCAAACATGAAGAGAATATTATGATGCCATTCTCTTGATGACTAGTGGAATAAATCTTAAGTTATTCTTTGCTAGGCGTGACTCAAAGTTATGGTTGTTTGTAGAATGGTTCGCGATGGTTATTTTGGTTTCAAGGAGTACTTCAAGTCACTGTGCGACTCTCTGGAGGACGGCAAAGATTTTTATAAGTTGGGTGCTGATTTTTCTAGTTATCTTGGGGCTCAGGTAACTTTGTACATTCAACACTGCATCGAATATTCTATTGTCGTTTAAGATATATGGCTTTTCACTGGAAGAACATTACCACAGGCTATGGCTGATAGAGAGTTTGTGAACAAAGAAAAATGGACTTGCATGAGTATTCTTAGCACTGCTGGTTCGGGAAAATTCAGCAGCGACCGAACAATGGAAGAATATGCCAAGCATGCTTGGGGAATTGAACCGTGCAAATGTCCCTTCTGATCGTTCTTGCTCTTATTAGTAGTTCTAAAGCTTTCTGTTACCATTTTCTTCAAGGCAAAAACTTGTCTACATCTATCTAGAGCACTCTTCTTTCCCCCAATTCTCGACATTCCGGAGCGTTATATCCTCTGCTATGATCGGTATTTTGATGATTTTTTCATAGCAGATCTCATATGGATTTTAGAAATCTGGTGCCGCCCCTTTTTACATAATTTTTTGTGTTTATAAATGCTGATGCTTCTCCCTCTCTCTCTGCAAACCCGTACAGAGCACACAAAAGAGGAGTGGCGAAATCTATGAAAGCAAAAGTTAGCTAGTTGCCGGCATCGCCTCTTCTTCTCCTTACGGTGATTAGTGAAGGAAGAATTGAAGAATGATTTTTTTGGGTCTAGCGTATAGATGATTGATAAAATTATATTTTCTCTTCCTATGATGATTCTGTTAATTATCTTGATGAACTTTTGAACATGATTATATGTAAAAACTTAGAGGGAAATGAAATCTGACGTTAAGAACAATAACAGAAGAAAATGGTGCGAATTGTGA
This sequence comes from Monilaria moniliformis, assembly GCA_034509125.1. NCBI lineage: Eukaryota > Viridiplantae > Streptophyta > Magnoliopsida > Caryophyllales > Aizoaceae > Monilaria > Monilaria moniliformis. Next base: position 5,037 of record JAYDZE010324269.1, on the reverse strand, counting down.
AGAAGGAAAAAACTACAAGAAATATCTGGAGTTCTGGAGTCCGATGGTGACATAAAAGTAATGAAAAAAGAAAGGTGAGAAAAGGTTGGTGAAATATACTCTAGATCAGTGTTGCTCACAATTAGCGCTCATAAAAGGCGCTTAGCATAACAAATCCTCATCTAGATCATCATTAGAGAAATGTTATGCTAGTAATCTTAAGTGAGTATTATTTGTTAGCGTTGCTCTCGTTTAGTCTGCATTAGTATACAATTATTTTGTTTATAATACATCAAAATTTATTAATAACGTTATTAATTTTATAAATAAGCATAAAAATTAAAGCTCGATTCGTTCATTCTTTCTATAACATCAAATAAATGGACAAATAAACAAATCAAACTTTGCTTTTATGTAAATTGTAAAATTGATTACATTAATAATATTTTTTAAACTATTAGAATTAAACTAAATATATAAAATATAATATTAATATGGACTAAGCCAGAGTGATACTCATAGATGGTATTGATGATAACTAACTCAGTTGATTTAATTATTAATTACATTGATATATACATATATTGTTATATGTATATGTAATTAAGTAATTTACTTAAAAATTTCATATTTAAATGCAATTGTAATATTATATTCATTTTAATCTTCTCATGAAATAAATCCAACACATATTTTTTTGAGACAAGAATATATTCTTACTTCTCATCACCTCAACAATATAAAAGTACTTAGTCTCTCCTGAATCTTTGTATTGAACTAAGTAGAGAGAAAAACTTTCAAAGAAGGAATTCCTTGTCGAAAAACTTTCGTAATCACAATATCATCTGCATACACAACCAAAAATTAATATTATATTTATATCGTCTTAACAAAAATATAAAATTATCAGATTTACTCTGTTTCATAAAAACTTGTCAACAACACAAGCATATGTGTCAAACCATGCATGAAGACTCGTTTCAAACCATATAAAGATTTATGAAGATAATAAATCTTCTTAGACTCCCCTAAGTAACAAAGTAGGATGGTTGCTCTATATAAACATAAATAGATCATCATAAAGAAATACATTTTTTATATCAAGAGTGATGACGAGCTACCAACGAAATAAGAAATCAGATACAGGTGAGTTTAGCCATAAGTGAGAATGTTTCACAATAATCAAGCATATGTCTGAGCATAGTCTTTAACAACAAGGTGAGCTTGCAAACGATCATTGGAGCTGTGAAATTAATTTATTGAAAAAATCGAAACTAGGGTTTGAAGTATTTGAAAGCTAGGGTTTTGGATGAAAAAAAGGGACAGCGCAACACCTCCATTAGCTCATAGATATAAAATATGTAGAGGAAGGTTTTTACTATATTCGTCTACGGATCAAAGATTCAAAGCACCTGTATATAATATATTTACAAGAATCATAACAAAACTGGGAAAGTAGTTTATACCATATACATAATTATAGTTTTAACCCTAACAATATGCATATAAATTGCTATTCACTCATCTCTTGACCCAAACTCCAAGTCATGCATGTAAAAGGTATTGGCCAAATTCGACTACCATTAATGTCTTTAAATACAATACTTTGCATTGCAATTATACATACACACAGTTCCTTCATCAGGTTTAGCATAATATCCTTTGGAATTGATATCACCGAGACCAGTTCGTCACGGTAAGTTTTTTTTTTTTTTTTTTGTAATCGTGCATGAGCCTTTTCTTATTTTTGTTTCTATTCATACACTTAATTTCCTTAAATTCTACAGGAATCAGGAAGAATTAATTTAAGATATGAAGATGTAATCCTACTTGCCTTGTTATCCTTTCATCATGTTTGCAAACCCTCTATAACATATCTTTTCAGGAATTCATTTTAATTCGAGAGGAATGAAGCTCTTTACATGTAGTTGGATGCCAGGCTAAAGGAAGTTAGTCTTCTTGTGCCATCCATGGATATGGGTTAGAGTGCAGTGTCTCCATGAGAGGTAAAAACATAATATAAAATAAAAATCACATCGTCATCTCAATATTTGGACTAGGGATATTTCAATGAGACGTTTTGTTTGAGTGATAATACATAAGTGATAAAATAGTTTAATTTAATCAAATATTTGGTTGCATGATTTGGCCTGTAATGGATAAATAATTTAATCATCATTAATATAAAATTCCAAAAATACCATTACTTCAAATTATTATTCGTTCTGTTTGTTCTCAATTTTATGCATTTTTGCAGAATTTTAATAAAGTAACTTTTTTTTTTTGCATTTTTATCATAATTTTACAATTTATCCTATACCATAATCATTCATTCAAAATACAAAACTAAATAATCTAGGTAATCCAATCCTACTTTATGCTATCAATCTTATCTCTCGTCCACACCAAACCAAACTCCTTTGAATGTGGTCATAAAATGGAACAGACTGCGGTATTCGACTTGCAATGGCCGGATATGCAGTTATGGCATTGACTATCAAGGCCATGGCGAATCGTCGGTATTACCTATGATTGTTGGGACCTTGAAATTCACTTGTAGGATTTTAAGTCATATTCATTTGTAGGCTGTAGTCTTGGACTACCTATGATTGTTGGGACCTTGGAATTAATACTTTCTTTACAGAAAGGCCAGAAAACATAATATTAAGAAGATTTTAATGGTCGCTGTAGCTCTATTCCTACACATGAAGGCGCTAAGCTATTGGGATATGGCTGTGCTGCTAGCACCTATGTGTGAGGTATGCCAAACTTTACTCTCTTTAAATTATAACCTTTTTTTAAAAAAAAACTTTGTATTTTTCTTTATTTACTACAACTTGTGTAATGTTATAAATACTGCATCACATTCTCAGGCTTCCAGAAATGAGAGATATATGTGGACTTACATTTACTAATTAGTAAATGTAAGGCAAATTCAATTTGGACGAAACTACAAATCGCGGTAAAGTATATTTTCAATTCGAAATATATGTTCACTTACATTTACTATTAGTATTAATAGTTTAGCGTATTTGATTTTTTCCCTGAATGAAATAAGACAAATAATTCTGAGAGGGTGAGGTGTAGTAAACACAAAAAAAATCTTTGTAGTGGAGGAATTTAGAATATACTCCTTCGTCACACAACATAATGCGCATTTTGTCATTTTTAGGTGTCCTTTAAATTAATGCCTACGTATTCCTTTGCCATTTCTTAACTCAATTTCTATATCTTTTATCAACACTTACTCCACTTATTTTGCAACTTTACCATATATGGCCCACTTTAATCTTCTCATCAAAATTGCAAAGCTGAGTGATATGGGGGTTAGGAGGAAGAATGTTTGAGTTTGGCAGCTTAAATAGAAGAGGGGCCTTAGTACTAATGAAATGAGAGATTTTTTGGAGTTGTGGTCTATTTCGTGCAGGTTCAAAATGAACAGATCAGAGTCGGATTCTTTTAGATGGAAAAGTTCAATGATGAAAACTTCTCTACAAAAATAATGAACAATCCATTTTTCAAGGAGGTCTCCACCGTGGATGAAAAAAAAAATGTTTCTTTACAAGATTATATATGGTGCAAAGGTATTCCAAATAAGGTCTTTTTTTTGGGAGGGGGGACGGCCCTTCAAAATAGATATAATTTGGCGAAAGGGGGAATAGACTAGTTGCTGGTACTCTCGATCAGCAATCCTTTGGAAGATATTGGTTTATCTTATGTGCTTTTTGCAGAAAGTGTTATGGATGAGAAGGGGAAAGACAAGACAACCAAGAATTTTTTTAAATATTATTTGGCAATGTGTTTTTTGGAGTATTTCTAAAACTAGAAATGATGCTATTTTTAAACGGATCAATTTAGAAAATGATAAAATTGTCAAAGGAATCAGAATTCATTGTTAGAAGTTGATCCAGTCTTTTTTCTTGATTTCTTTCAGCTATTCTTTTCATAATTGGTACTCCTTTTTCTATTGCGTGTAACCCATTTAAACTCATATATATATTTTGTTTTGTCTTGTCTGGATAGAGAGGAACTATTAAAATTACTCCAAGATCAGCAAAGGTTTCATCTGAGCTTTCTATTATTTTTTTCTCTGTAGGCCTCGTTATAGTCTATTGGGCTGTGAAACGGCCCAACATTGTGGAAATTCACATATTTCGCAATTTCGTATGAATGTCAATTTAGCTCGAAATATATGGGCCAGCTTGATTAATCTGACAACTCGACAGGATTAGAAATGAAAAATTATAACCCGAAAAAAATCTCAACCCAAATGACCCTAAACCGAATAACCCACAACCCGATAGAGTTGGCCCGAAGATAGCCTGAGCCTCATAGGGTCAATCCGAAAATTAGCGAGTTCTCATTATTCAGTTTTCAAACTTCATTACTTTAATTTTTTCAAATTTTTGAAAGTTAGTATAATGATTTTTTTTAAATATATGTAAAAATGCATTTTGATTTAATATTCGAAAGTTATATTCATAATTTCACTTTTTATATTTTACTATAACATTTAATATAAAACATATTGATTCAAAATTTAAAAAACGATAACCATTTATGAAATGTGTTTGTACTTCCTTCTCTAAGAGTTAAATATTAGTTTTGAATTGAAGCGACATTTTATGCACGTATTCAATTATTAGAAATATATAATTATCAAGATTAAAATATTAATTAAAAAAAATTTAATTTTTTTGACCCCGATGGGTTAGCCCAAAACCTGATGATTTATGGTTAGGATTGAGAATTTTTAGCTCGAAAAAATCACAACCTGAATAATCCGACAACCCAATAAGGTTGATCCAAACCTAAATAGATTGACCCGATTAACATCCCTAGCTACTCAATATCGCACAAACGATTGGACTATTATTGGCTAAAAGAATTCGGATACAACTGTTGCAAATTTGCAATTAGTTTCTCAGGTAAAAGCGAGTTCTAAAATATCATTTTGAAGGAAAACCGAAAACTATAGGAAAAAATTTCTGGAGGGAGGATAACAAGAGATGAACAATTGATAACAGGAAACTCTGAAAGTCGTGTATAACACTTTCA
>JAYDZE010324268.1:0-37106 GCA_034509125.1 Monilaria moniliformis | reverse complement strand
ATTAATTTGTTAATAAATAAGTAATTAATTGAGTTATCCCAAGGAAAGGGTAAGATAAGTTGTCATAGGTTAACTCACTAGAATAGTGAATTTCACGCAAACCTAAACGGGCCATGATAAATAAACACGGGCTTCAACTAGTGTACCAAACACAACATTTTAATATATTGAACTAAGATAGTGTATCATAACATAGTATAACCCACACACCAATCACCCCCTAAGTGGAGTATCATACTCTTACTTAGTCCAAATTAAATATAATTTATGATCTTATGAAAAAAAAGCTTTACTCTCGCCTCAATCAATATAATTGCTTTTTCTTCACAATCCTCCCTTCTTCAGGGAATTCAACTAGTGTGACAAATCAACAAGTAATTAACAATTTTATCTTTTAAAAAAAGTTTTCAACAATTGTACATGTATGATGAGCAATATTTCTGGTTCAATCCCTATCATTCGATTATATTGGTTGAGCATTGTCATAATTAATTAGTGGGAAATAGATTGTTAATGGGAATCAAAATGAGTTGTAGGAATTGCCTCACACTCGAAAAGGAAATATCAAGAACTTTTCAATTGATTTTGTTATTAGTCACTAACAAAAGCAACAACTAGTTGTTTACTTACATGGAAATAATGCAATTTAAAACGTCACTCAACTGATTTGCTGTCGACAGGCAAACTACCTTATGCAGATACACGTTCCAAGGCTTGTTGTTTATTAGGGTAAATTCATCTTAAATTTCAATACTCACACATTATGCACTTTCAACACAAATATATATATCTACTCGATTTGGAGACTATTTTGGCTATTTTTATACCAATTTTATCCGATTGTTGATTTATTTGGTTAACTGTCATTCGAATTAAAAAAATTTAGTCTAATTTTTTTAACCCTAACGTTTTTTATTAGATTTATACATATTAACTTATGAATTTTATATTGAATTTACATCCTTATTAGATCCATATTTGTAATGGATCCAAATTCTCTAATTATTTTGCATTCCATAATTCTTAATTAACTTAAGGCATAGTAAATCACTATTTTTAATATATGTATGTAATTATAACATCATTTTCAGTGTAATATGTTTATATATTCGACTTTTTTATTTTTGTAATTGTAATAACCCCTAATACATATTTGCTACTGTACAAAAAAATCAAAAGATTGTATATATGTTTACTACAATTTGAAAGTAATGTTATAATTATTAATTGGGTCATGGACTCTAATCTAATACGAAAATAAGTCAATATTTAAACACTTCACCAACCCCCGAAATGGCCAAATCCCACTATTCCTACTGATTGATGAAATATGGCATATTTGTCCCAATTCTTCCATTTTAGCCTTTTCCTTCACCCTATATATATGCGTCTCTATACACCCACTTTGACAGCATTCTTGAAAGAATCTTTTGCTGGCAGAACCAAACTTTTGAAGTTTTAATCCTTTAATCAATAAAAAAAAGAAAAATAAATATGGGCAGTTTGGAAGTAGAAAGAAAGACAGTGGGCTGGGCTGCAAGAGACCCTTCAGGGGTTCTCTCACCCTATACATACACTCTCAGGTATTTCAATAATACTTTTTTATGGGTTTTTATGGATAATCAGTGCATGTTCTTGTCTCTCCGATGTTTATTTCCTTTAGTTTATTTGAAAAGATTGGTCTTTGATGGGGAAAATGATGCATGTGCAGAAACACAGGGCCTGGAGATGTTTATTTGAAGGTAATGTGCTGTGGGATTTGCCACAGTGATATTCACCAGATTAAGAATGATCTCGGCATGTCCAATTACCCTATGGTTCCCGGGTATATCATCTCTCTCTCTCTCTCTCTCTCTCTCTCTCTCTCTCTCTTGTGTGTGTGTGTGTTTTCTTTAAAGTTGAGCGTTGGTTTTCTGGTTCTGATGTGTGTTTTCTTATAATTCCTGAATATCTGTTGTGTTTTATTACTATTTTAGTATCGCAGTGCGTGTGCGTGTGCGTGTGCGTGTGCGTGTGTGTGTGTGTGAGAGAGAGAGAGAGAGTAGACTGCCTCTGAATATTCATTTGATCCTGGGGCAATTAATTTTGGATTGAAGATTGATGGATTCGGATAAAAGTTTGAGTTTGATGTGGTGGGGTCCATTTCATTGTCTATCAACTTCCCTCCATTTTGTGGCTGAATTAGCATTCACCATCCATTTCACACACTCCTTTGTTTGTGATCTCGTCTAAATGTGCTAAAACAGGTGTAAGGGTCTAATTTACTTAAAAGGATTTAACTTCTTTCATCTTGGTAAATTTTGAGGAATCAAATCCTTTTCTTTTCTTTAGCATATGCTGCTGTAGTTTGATGTTGCTAATTGTGTATAGCACATCTAAACCAAGCTCTTAATAGTTTGATAGAATGCTAGACCAGATTGAGTTGGCAAAATATAATGTATTTTGTCCTAGAAATGTTGGTCAGCATATCATGGTTTGTTGTTGTTCCAAACTCTAAGACTACTTCTCTTTTGTTGCTTCATAGGCATGAAGTGGTTGGTGAAGTGGTTGAGGTTGGGTCCAATGTCACTAAATTCAGGGCTGGTGATGTGGTCGGGGTTGGCTGCATCGTCGGGTGCTGTGGCAGCTGTCGCCCGTGTAAGGCAGAGATCGAGCAATACTGCAACAAGAAGATTTGGTCCTACAACGACGTTTACACGGATGGCAAGCCAACTCAAGGGGGTTTTGCTAGTGCTATGGTTGTTGATCAGAAGTAAGCATGATTCCAACTAATTTTATGGTCTTTATTGGACGATCTTGTTTGTCTCTGATCGCTTCGTTTCACAGGTTCGTGGTGAAAATCCCTGATGGAATGGCACCAGAGCAGGCTGCACCACTGCTATGTGCAGGAGTGACTGTGTACAGTCCCCTCAACCATTTTGGGCTAAAACAGAGCGGCCTAAGAGGCGGTATCTTGGGGCTTGGAGGGGTTGGACATATGGGAGTTAAGATTGCAAAGGCCATGGGCCACCATATTACGGTTATAAGCTCTTCTGATAGAAAGAGGGCAGAGGCATTGGATGACCTAGGTGCTGATGACTACTTGGTGAGCTCAGATGCTGCTAGGATGCAAGAGGCTGCTGACTCACTAGACTACATAATTGACACAATCCCTGCAAACCATCCATTGGAGCCTTACCTCTCTCTGTTGAAAATTGATGGCAAGCTGATCTTGATGGGAGTTATCAATACTCCTTTGCAATTTGTCAGCCCAATGGTCATGCTTGGTGAGTTTCCTTAGCCCAACAACCCTTATACCTACTTTGTCTATATAATGGTTCTCATTTTAAAATGTTGGTAATAACTCAGCGTGCATAAGGTTTATTAATCCCCAATTAGGATTTATTAGTCACATTTAGAATTTAATTAAGACGGATGTACCATGCATCTAGAAATGGAAGTAATGCATGGAGTAACAATATGAATCTTGAAATATTTACTCAAAAGAGTCGATTTGTTGTTAATTATAATTAATAACTTCCATGACCAAGAAAATGGATATCATATCAACATCCATCACCTACCCTGCTACCTTGTCATAATCAACCAAAGTTGATCTATCTCTTGATTTTTTTTTCAAATAAGTCGGCCTACTTTCACATTACCACGCTTATTGATTCAATTAGCAGTGTGCCACGTCTTAAATAATGCATTAATGATGTGATCCGACTCAATTTAGGGAGGAAGAGTATCACGGGAAGCTTCATTGGTAGCATGAATGAGCTGGAGGAAATGCTGGAGTTCTGCAAGGATAAGAACCTTTCTTCCACAATTGAGATAGTGAAGATGGATTACATCAACACTGCCTTTGAGAGGCTCGAAAAGAACGATGTTCGGTACAGATTCGTGGTCGACGTTGCAGGAAGCAAACTTGAGCAGTGAAGGCAAATAACATATTCTTGTTTCGCATGTTTTAAGGCATTGACTGTGTTTCGGATTGGAAACCGATGGGGATATATATGTGATACATCTATGGCTTTGAGTTATTTCTTGATAAGGTTGTTGTTTTCTGTCATATTGGGATTATTATACTTGCATATTTTGTTTGTAAGAAAAGAGTTGGTGTGATTGTGAAAGAAGGCGATTGGCAAACAATATGCTATATAATATAAATATAGTCTTTCACTTTGACTTGATAGAATAATCGCTTAGTTGGTGTCTTGGTGTGACTTGGATTTTCTTGTCATATGCTATTTAAGAAGCTTGATATTTATATTCATGATTAAAGAATCAAAGGTACGTTGATTATGACTCGTCATCTCCTTAAGAATTATTTTATCAAACTAGAGAATAACAATATTGAAATTTGATGGAGGATCACTTTAAGTCATGATTTATAATCACATTATATTAATTTTATGGTCATAGTATATGAATTATTATTTATAGAATTATTTTTGTAATTAATTTGATTTAATCAAATTAAATTAGTGATACGGTTAAAATGGTATTAATCCACTTTAGACAAAATTAGATGTTATTTTTTAGACAAGGGATAGAAATACCGTATTATTTGAAACTCGAAAAATATATATGACTTCTAAACAACAGATTTTTGAGCATCATCCAATTCGAAGCTTGAAACACCAAATTCAAAACTGACTTCTGAGCATAATCTCATCAAAAAATTTAGCATCATCTCGTATAAATGTTGAAATACCAAAACTGACTTGTGAGCATCATCGCATCTGTAGCTTGAAAGACCACATATGAGTTCTAAGCATCATATGGTCTAGAGGTTGACAGACCACCTCTAACTTCTGAACATCATATATCTAAGTGTTGGACTTCTAAATATCACTACCTGGAGGCCGAAAGACCATAACTGACTTATGAGCATCATGTCATCTACAGGTTGAAAAATCTGAACATGTGAGCCTTATCTTACTTAGAGATTGTAAGATGAGAATTGACTTCTAAACGTCATCTCATATAGAGCTTAAAAGATCAGAACTGAATTGCGAGTACTATCTCATCTAAAGCTTGAAAAATCAAAATTACATTCTAAGCATCATCTCATCTTTATAACTTGACATATCATCTCTGACTTTTGTGCATCATCTAATGGAGCTTGCAAACAAAAATGAATTGTAAGCATCATCTCATATGGAGTTTGACAAACCACCTTTAGTTTTTTAGCAACATCTCTCCTGAAGCTTGGCAAATCAAAACTGACTTATGAGCTTCATCTTGCTTAAAGTTTAAAAGATCATAATTGAATCATATAAGCATCATTTCGTATGGAGCTTTACATACCACATCTAACTTCTTAGCATCATTCCATTCGAAGTTTTAAAGACAAAAATTGAAAGCATCATCTCGTCTGAGCATCAAATGTCAAATATAGATATAATGTAGATATTATATAATTTAAATAAAAATACTATTATTCAAGTGATGTGTCATTTCAAATGACCATCTCTGAATTTTGATAGGGATGCCCACGGTTCCAAAACCGCCGGTTCCTGTTCCGAGGCATCCAGGATCGTAACCGAACCTCTAGGAGATTAGCCGGTTTCAATTTGGAACCGGAAACCGCCGGTTCCGGTTCCAAACCACCGGTTTTTGGGCGGTTTTCGGCGGTTCCAGTTTGGTTTGGCGGTTTTTCGGTTTTTTTTTTAAAATTTAATTCAAATTTGAAATCGAAGTAAAAAACGTATGTAAGTAAGTACATCCGATTTATTACTATAATAGAAATTAGAATAAATTACAAATTAGGAAAACGACTTGAGCCAATGATAAACAAATTATAATGATGGAGATTATTCTTGTAATTTAGCAGTTAAAAAATTGTAAATTAGAAAATTCTGTTGAAATGGTTTAATCATTTTAGAGAAATTATGTAACATCACATCCATGTTGGATATTTAGGACAGTTACTGAGCTTGTTTAACCGTTTCAACAAAATTTCATAATTTACTGATTAATTGTACAATACTGAAGACTGTTATTTCTCGGCCGATTGTCAAAGAATCGTTGGTCACCCTGGAGACGCAGAACGAAAACTAAACTAAGTGAGTCAAAGGGGAACATTGCAGAAATCAGTATTTTCATAATACAAGGACGAATTGACTTATGCAATGGTGGAGGTTGACGTTCATGGCGTCGTGTTTGCACGATCCATGAACCTCAATCTCCACTGTTGCATATGTCACAATCCGTCCTTGTGTTTTGAAATCACTGACTTCTGTATGTATCGTATGCACCCATTGTTGACACTCTTGGTATCGTGGATTCTGAGTTGCTCAGCGTCTCCAGCTGACCAACGATTCTTACGACAACGACGAATTTAGCAAAGAAGAAGAGTGTGTTGAGATAAGAGAGAAGAAATAAATGATTGAGAGTGTGTTGTGTGTGTGATTTGAGGAAATGAGGTTGAATGTATTTATAGATAGTGAATAAAGGCAAATGGGAAAAAATGGTACGTAAAACCGTCGGTTTTCTGCAAAACTGTCGGTTTCTCTACTAAAAATCGCTGGTTTTGCAGTGGAAACCTTCTAAATACTCTGCCGCCTATACCACCGGTTCCGACGGTTCCGAACCGCCGGTTCCGGTTCCAAAATTTCAAAACCGTAACCGAACCACCGGAACCGAATTCACGGTTCCGGTTTAACCGTTTTCGCTGGTTCCGGTTCCAAAACCGAAACCGCCGGTTCCGGTTCCGGTTCCGGTTCGAACCGCCGGTTCCAAAAAAACCGGGCATCCCTAGATACACCGCCGTTGTTTGGAGTTTTTGTCAAGTTTTTTCCCAAGAGAATGTGGGAAGAAAAAGATATGTAAGGGCAATTGTGTCAATTTAGGTAGTGTTTACATTCTCCTGCAGATTGCAAAAAAGTATTACTATAATATTAGTCTCACTAGTGTGCCTTGTTTTGGACTTGCCACAGTGCCATAAAAGTTGGAATCGCACCTTGCACCCAGCTACAAAAAAAATGTGATATTTTATGAGACGGTCTCATGGCTAGGTCAACATCCATAAGAAGTTATGAATATACATTTGATCCAATCAACAGAACCAATTACCAAACAATTAAATTACAGATAAGTAATCGAACACAAACAAAACCAAACACCAAGCAAATTGCAAATACCGACATTGGTATTGTCTTAAGGATCTCAACCGACGTGTTGGTCTCACACAAATTTCTTTCAGAATTATAAATATGTCACCTGATACGACTAATGTAGACAACTAAAGTTTAAAGTTTAAGATCCAAATCAAGCGCGTCCGGCTCTTCCCGTTTGGAACTTCCCGGCCAGCGGAAATCAGGGAGTTCATGGAGGGCGGCGTAGGGATGACTAACACCGGTGGCGCCGCCCGGTTGGTTTAGGGCGGAATGCTGGTGCAGGCTGAGTGGGGGTCCGGAGGCGGCCATGCAGTGTTCAAACATAGTTTTCTCCCTTCTGTGAGCATTCTGGTGGCCTCCCAATGCCTGTGAACTGTGGAACACGCGATCGCAGAACTTGCAACTGAACACCTTTCTGCCCAGCTTCAGATTCAGCCACTCTCCGTGTGCATATTTCTGGTGTTTCCCTTCCATTATTAAACCAATTCACCTTAATTTATGGGCATACGAGTTCTTATGTTTTCTATCATATATCAAATATCAATATCGTGTGGTGGTTTTTGTCGAGATCGATTTGGTTAAAAATGAGTAAAGTTTTGACGTTTACGTCTGCGTCAATTCAAAGTGACCAAAGAAATGCTCTTCCATTGCCTGCCACGATCCTTACCGATATAAAGCTTTATAATGATAATTGCCATAGATTTACTTTAATGTGATGAATTAATACTATATATCTGCTTCCACTGTTGGAGAATATTCATGAAACTAATAAGTGATTGTCTAACTTCAACTATATATATATATATATATAACGAGATAAATGTTATACTACATATTTTATGTAAGTACTATTCGTGAGCATTGTTCTTGTTTAGTATTATTTTTTTGATTTTATTTATTTGGTTTGATTCTAATACCATAAAATTGTTATTAGCATCGTAAATTTTTACAAATTAAATAACAATCGAAGCTCGACTTGTTTTTGTATTTATTCATTTGAAGTTGTAGAGAAAATTGATAAATCGAGCTTTGATTTTTACGTAATTTGTAAAATTAATGACATCAATAATAATTTTAAGATATTAGAATCAAATTAAATGGATAAAACAAAAAAAACATGACTAACACGTACTAAACGAGAATGATGCTCACAAATTGTGCTCACATAAAATAATATAATATTTCTTTATATATATGTTACCTATAAGTTTTGATTTACCTAAAATATATTACTCCACTGACGAAAGTATTATTTAATTTAATCTCCATGGACATTTTAGTAATTTACTATACATACACACACATTATATATATTTATATTTTTCAGTGGAACTCATCTTCTATCCAAATATTCTTTTATATTCTTCCTTTTGTCATTTTTTATGAGAACACATAATAATGTATTGTAGATATAAAATTAATGAATTCATAATGAAATTAACTGCATCCAAAAAATGGAAAGTTTCACTTTTAGTAGCGTCGAACTCGATACTGCATTCATCCAACAAAGAGATACATCCATTTTAATGCATTTTAAATTTTTGTAATCCAAGTGTTGGGAATTATTATATGTTCTCATAAAGTGAGAACTTGAGAACGTTTATAGTACAATTATAAATGACTTGTATTGAACCTACAAAATAACTTGTATTCAACCTATACATTACAATAATATTAATACACCTTAATTTTGTCATATGCACATACTTTACATATTTAGTGCAATTAGTTCTCACTTTCTCATTCGCTGGAATATGTATGAATTTGTTGGTTAAATGTATGAATTCAAAAAATATAATTTTCGTGACTTATGGAATTCGAACCCATGACCACGAATTCATGCAACAAGGAGATGAATCCACCATATATTTTTATGATCTAAGGATTGAAAATGGTTTCGAATTTATATTCTAAAAGTTGTTTTTATTTTAGCCGCCTCCTATATATATGAGGTTTAAATAAGAACTTTTCTTGTTGTGATAACGCGAGAACCATTTTCAATCTTCGAATCATAAAGATTTGCAGCAAATGCATCTCCCTTGATAGATGAATGCATGCATGTGTCGGAATACTAAAAGTAGCTATTTTTTAAAAAAAAATTAATAGTACTTATCCACAAAAGATGATCGTGTGGAGTATACCATTTTTGGATCAACAATGGTATCATATTCAGGTACGGAAATGGAAAGATATGTGGAGAAGGATGATCTGATAGGACCGGTTATCAAATATGCTTTATCTTTATGTTAGTGTAATTTCTTAATGCTAACAAAATAGAGACAAAAAAATCTAGTCAACTCATTGTGGATTATCATTATATTATCTATAAAAAAATAAAAGTACTATTATATATGCTAATATTAGAGTATTTATTAAAATGGATTAGAAATTTTAGATATCCTAAACTTTTTTAATATCTCTATAGTTTGAGATAATTAATTTGTTTGATTCATAATTAAAATTAGATTACATGAGTCTTTATGATAAAAATAAAAATAGTCAAACATATGTATTATCAACCATAAATTACCAAAAAATTGGACTAGCTGATTTAAAATGTAAATTAACTTCCCACAGTTAATTAAGAGTCACTTCATGTCGGCAGAAATGTTGTCTATTATTATGTTTCATAATCATTACCCACATTTTAGTGCTGAACTTCTACTGGCATTCTTGAAATCCACCATGGCATTAGTTGGATTAATAATTAAGTAATATATTTATACTGTAATTAGTGATATCAATGCTTTTATTTGGATGTTAGCGAAGACACATCAAATTAATATTTTCCTCTGCATCAGATTTCGATATACCACGAGAGACTTGAGGTGCCTAAACCTTCATACATAATTATGAAAAGTTGGGAATCGATTTATAAATCGATACTTACTTAAATTCGGATTATCAATTATATCCTTCTCAAATCTTTAATTTAGAGACAATAATGTAATATGACATAAATCGATATTAAGAATCCTAGTGTGTTTAAATTTCTCTAAAACTGTTATGAGATTTTTTTAAAAATTTAATATTTTACATACATTCCATATACCATTTTACTAGTAATTATAAAACAGAGTAAAAGTACCAATTCTGAAAAATTGGGAAGATCTTATTCATACATCTAAGGCCATGAGCAACGGTCGCTCGCGAGGCAAGCCGCCCTTAAATGTCATCTCATGCCTGCCAATACAGAGCCGCGAGCCAAGGGCTCGAGCCTTGGTTGTGGCTCTTGATCAACCGTTGCCGCCGCCATGTGCCCGTAAGGCGCATTCGCGTGTCACAGCCAATGAGAGCGCGAGTGATTTGCACGCGCGGGGCGTGTGATGTTTTCTTCTTCTTCTTTTACTTTTTTGATTTTTTTCGTATTATATATAAATTAGTGTATTGTTTCATTGCATAGAAAAGTCCTTCGCCTAGTGGCAAAAGAACTATCTTTTCTTTTTTCTCACTCGGGTTCGAAACCCACTCACTACAAATTTGAATTTGTAAGTTTTTTTTCATTTTCCTATGTTTTTTCAAAAAAAAATTTGTTTTTCAATTTTTTTCTCTTGAAAATAATTTGATTGATTTTTTCTTTTTTCAAATTTGCATTGGCTCCAAAATGAAATATTAGGATTTACTTATGTAATTTCAAACTTTCAATAATATAATTTTAGAATGTAATTAATGTAATTTTTTGGATTTTAATACTATAACTTCAAAATTATAATTATATTATTTTATTTATTTCAACAAAATTCGTATTTAAATTACGAAATTGAAAATTATATGTATTATAAAAGAATTAAAAGAAGAAGAAGATGAATAGTGTAAATGAAAGTGTAGGCTCAACTTCTAATGCAAGTGTTACAATTTTAAGGGAGAAATTATTGTATAGTTCATAAATAGTATAAGGGAAATGTTAGGGCTCAATCTCTGTTGCTAACGCCCTAATGAGAATAAATGGAATCAAATCTTAATAAACACACCACAAACTTCAATTTGTCAAAAAAATGGTGATGTTATAATTATAAAAAAAATATTATAATTGTAACATTTTAAAAATTATGTATAATTTCGAATTTGGATATAGTGTGTTATTTTTGGCAATTAGCATTTTGAGATCGATCAATACACTCATCGGCCACCGCGCTTCAAGCTTTGCTCGCGAGCTCTTTGTTTTTTATTAGTAGTTTTTCCGCACGTGCAAACTTCGATCCAAAACTCTAGACATTGGTGTTCTTTAGAAGTCAATTAGATGTGATTCTATTCGCTCACATTATAATTGGATATAATTTCGATTTAATTAAAAATTGGTTCATCTATTGTTAGTTTTATACTCCCTCCGTCCACAAAAAATAGTCTTATTTTTCCATTTTGGTTCGTGCACCAAAAATAGTCTCATTCTATTTATGAAAAATTTCTCACAACACAATACCGCTAAACATTAATCTATTTACAACTTATACAACTTATACCACTAGGACCCACTACTTTTTATCTCTCCAACCATTTTTTCTTCCTTTCTCTCCTACTTTATCAACCATTTTTTCTCCCTATCTCTTTTACTTTACCAATTGTACATTAAAACCTGTACAATCCACCAATAAGACTAATATATTTATTAAAATATTTCTTATGGTCCATCTGTGGCCGCATATTCTTATTGTTTAATTAATTAGTACCCACGATTCTTGTCGTATAGCACAATTAATGATTGTGCTGCAAAAGAAGCATAATTAATGATTGACTAATTACCAAAATCGAATCATTACGTGGAGCAAAGCATGATACAATACACACACACCAAAATCTTGTGTATGGTATTCTGTTACGTATGAAATTGATCAACAAGATATGGAAGGTCGGTCAAGAGAAGTTTCAGCAAGGTGTGTGATCGAAGAAGAGAACATCGAGAACTTGGGGTAGGCCCATGCACAACAAGATAAGTCCATGGGCAGAACCGTGGCCCATACACATCAAGGCGAGTCAAGGGACCTGAACGCAGAAGGGACGAGGCGCAGCCAGAGGGGTCGTAGACCTCCTGCTTGGCAAGAGGATTACAGAATCTAGGATTTGTGATTTATTTCCTTGTGTATCGTGATCTTTCCCTAGATATCAAGATCTTCATTAGTTATCCTTTATGATTTAATTATGTAAAAGTGTCGAGCGTAATTATGAGCTGCTTTCTGGGTTTCTACGATTCTTTCTCATATCGTAAAAAGAGAGTCGAACCGACTAGGGTGTTTAGATCTCTTTAAATATGTGTAGTTTATCATTATGGAGAAGAGGAAAATTTCGGCAAAAACAAATCCTATCTCTCTCCCAACTCTATCTCGTCTACTTCTTTCTCTGTTTTCCTATCTCATTCACCTATCTCTTCTTTCTTTATCTTCCTTGAATCGAACTTGCAGGAGCAAGGAGCAGCTCGAATTCCTCCTTCCCAAATAATCCATAACATATATATCCACTTATGGTCTAGTGTATGGTAGATTAATTAAGAATTAATTTGTGTTAGGATTTGTATGTTTGGATTTCTGCAAATCTAGTTTTTAGGTGGGTAAATTAAATACGAAGTGTGACACACCGTACATATTAGTAAACTGCAAAATCCCACCTAAATGGCAAACTAACTATCCCTTCACCCAAAGAGAGCTGTTTCTTATAGTTTACTGCGTTGTACCTTTGTCTCTTTCCTCCTTATCTGTGGAAAGCCACATATAGCAAGAGTTCAACCATTAAACTACTATAGATTTAAGTCCTACTCAATTTACTAATAATACATTCCAAAATCAAGATTACCATATAGCTAATTAGCTTAAATATATTTTCCATTAACAATTATAAGAGAATTTACCATACTTAATTAAAGAGTTGATGCACAATAAACTGGAATTTACCATACTTAATTAAAGAGTTGATGCACAAAAAACTGATGACCAGTTTCAATTAAATTCATACATAATACCGATTCAATTTGATACATAACACCAAATTCACTTTGTCTGCATTTTGCAATAAAGAAAGGATTTTTCGGATCAAATAAATTCGCTACTATTAAAACCAAAAACTCATAAATCAGTCGAGGATATCGATCATTAGTCTGCTCCTCTCCGTTGTCATCGCGGGGATCCATGAATGAATCTCGCAAAAACCAGGTCCTTTACTTCTATCCCCTTTTCTCTACAGTTCTAAGTAATTTGAGCTCTGGTCGCGTTATTTTGGTGATCAACCACTTCAATTTACCACCGATCGTATGATGATTTTCGGGTTTGACTTCAATTACGGATCAGGTGTCGCTGCGTGGAGCCAGCGCCAAGGAAATTACGAGGGATGCTCTTCTGGATAGGGTTAACCAGGAAAGGGAGCTCCGGAATTATGCCCGGCGAGCCAAGACCGCAACTTTGCTCATTCAGGTTAACGAACTATCTCCTTTCTTTCTTTTCTTTTTCTTTTTTCTTTTGATTCTTTTTGGACCAGGAACTTAATTCAGTGTGTGATTAGTCTGTGTTTGAGAAAGTTCCTTATGTTCAGAGAGCTTGGAGGCGGCATCACGCTACGGAATCCGCGGCTTTGCAGCTTCGAGAGGAGTGGGAAATGATGATGGATAGTCGTTCTGTGTCTCTTACTGGATTACAGATGTCCATGGAGATTTTGAGACCGTTTCTCTTCTTTATAAACTATTTGTCTGTTCGACATGGGAAGATAGGAGCTAGAGATAGGGACTGTATGGTGAGTTGCTTCAGAACAGTTTTGGATGATATGACTTCAAAAGGTATGTTATTGCTTAAATATTGAATTTTTGTAATAAGATTGGTGATAATCGAGTGTTGTGGTTTTACACTGACCTCATCTGTGTTTGAAACAATAAGGAAAAGGTTATATGAGGAGGAAATAAAAGGAAAGACAAGAAATCAGGGGTCTTTGTGGCCATTTGCAATTGCTTTACATTTAGATTAAGAAGGCAATTCTCATTGACTTGTTGAATATTGCATTCTGACAGGTGAAAAGATCTGCTTCAGCATTTTCAATAAATAAATTTATTATTGAATTGGTGAATGATGGTACTTTTAGACTAATTTCCACAACTGAGGATGTTGTGCTAAACCTAGAGTCAGCTTGTTGGTAGATTTCTGTTACAAGTGCATTAGTTTAATCTACTGGTTTCTTTGGGACATTTATCTACTGAATAGAGCTCATAATTGCTGGATTAAGCAGTCATTCTTGAAATAATTTTTTAGATGGTATCATGGTTGTTGTCATGTAACTACGTAGGAGCTGTTTTATATATGGCTATTTGATTTGCAGATCTATGCAAAAGCTTTTGCTCAATGACAATTGGAAGTATTGAAGAGAGAAGCTTGTGGTTGTATCAATCAAAGAAGCTGATTTCTGTTTGCTTTTTTGTTTTATCATTGTTTGACTACTACCATCCAAGAGCTCAAGATGTTGTCCTCACATCAACAGCAATGCGTTTATCAGTTATCTTAACTGATCCAAAAGGTTGGAATTGCATTCCTCTTGATGGACAAAAGGATGCAAATGCTGCAGTGAGAAATCTGGTAAAGTTTGTTGGGAGTAAAAGAAGTAGGTTGTATGATTGCATTAGAAAATTTATTTTGACATTGGAAGCTCCTTTTTCTTCTAAAGAGCTGCAGACAGACGATAGATTTGTAATAGTTGCCAGTGCAATAACTTTATCTTTGCGGCCATTCCACCTAACAAACATCGACGTAAATGAGAAAGCTATGATGGAATCTGCTATTCAGCAGTACTGCATCTCACTGCTTACAATACCTTGGTTTCCTCAACGCTTACCTGCAATACTTGTACCTGCTCTTAGACACAAGTCTGTGTTATCACCATGCCTCAGGAACTTACTGGTAAGAGTTGGCCTCAGCAAGAAACATTAAGAGCTACTCAAAATGTCGAAATCATTTTTTCTTTTTTTTGGTCAAGGGATGTGTTTGTTTTTCTGAGTAACTGTGATAAAACGCTACTTCATCATAACTGATCCTGTGCTATGTAGTTTATAATATTAAGCATGAGTGAGAAAATATGATATTTCTATTTTAAGTAACTTTTAGCTTCCTAGATTAAGGCACGAGGGGCTGATCGAATTATGGCAGGTGATGGCAGATCTTAAAAGAGAAGATTTTGAAGGAAATTTCTGACATGGATCGGTTAGAAATAACATCCAGAAAGATGCCACATGTCGGCTGGGCTCTTGCTAACATTGTTTGCCTTGCAACAGAGAGTGATGTGAGTGCATCAGATTTGGGGAAATTCACCGAAGGCTTTGACTATTCATCCTACCTCCATGTGGTTATTTTATTTGCAGAGAACTTGTTGGTTTCACTTGAAAACTCCAGACAGAGAAAAATGAAAGATGAAGAAATTGAAGTTGGTTATGATCATTCTGTCGGATCCTTTCTTTACATGGATGAAACAACTTGTGGGTTCCCAAGTTTGTCATATTTGGACCTTTTTAGGCCTATTTGTCAGCAGTGGCATCTTAAGGAACTCCTTGCATTTGAAAAAGGTGCGTCTATTTGTGAAAATGATAATCTCTCCTCGGGCAACCCAGAGTACTCATCAAAGCATGGGTTGCTTGAAATAGCTTATTATTATTCATGCATGCTTCGCTTATTTTCCACTTTGGGTCCTGCGATCAAATCCTTGCCAGTCCTCAACATGCTGTCATTCACCCCTGGGTTTCTTCCAAGATTGTGGGGAGAAATAGAAAAATCTCTCTTTCATGATAATATTCCCACTGCCAACACAAACTTAGTCTGTGCAAATACATTAACTGGAGATAGAAGCGGTGGCATTCCCGGAAGGAGGCAAAAGAGTCTCAGTAAAGAAACTAGCAATAAATGGGTTAATATGTTGCATAAGATCACTGGAAGATCACCAACAGAAAATGATCCCATTGATTCAGTCAATGGCCAAACCAGCATTAGCCGTATTGAGGAACATCCTTCTGAAGAATGGGATATTGAGTCACTAAGGCAGGGCTCTGAAGGTATATCAAAAGATATATCTTGTCTGCTCCTACTCTTCTGTTCCAGTTATTCGCATCTGCTGTTGGTTCTTGATGACATTGAGTTTTACGACAAGCAGGTCAAATTAATATAATTTCATCAGTTGAATTAATTATCATTAGTCATTAAGCTCCACTTACATAGCGTGATTATTGTACTCGTGTAATCTAAATAATCAGGTCCCATTTACGCTAGAGCAACAGCAGAAGATCACATCAATGTTGAATACACTTGCTTATAATTCCTTATCCCGCGGTATTAGCCATCGATACAGAGGTCTTGTGGATTCTGCAGTTCGATGCCTACATTTGTTATATGAAAGGAATTCAAGGCGCCAGTTTTGCCATCATTCTTTGTGGCTTGCTCCAGGTAAAAGTAATAGGATGCCAATTGCTGTTGCTGCCAGAACTCATGAAGTTTTCTCAGCTGCGGATGGAGTGCCCTCCTCAAGTGTGGGTTCTGTCATTACAACCATGCCACATATATTTCCCTTTGAAGAAAGGTAGGTGCTACACCATAGATCATAATGATAAACACTATTGGTATCTGCAAAGGCTAGTGGTGCTGGTGCTATCTTGTTAGTTTTACTGGATAGTTTCATCTTATATGCTTGACTGTTAGTCTATAAGAGATATAAAAGCTATGTTCGGTTTCATTTTCTGTTCAAATTTCCAATTTCCCGTATTGTAATTGCAGTTTACAAAGTCTATTGGTTTTTCATAAAGAAGTTTTGGTTTGTGTTGTGAATTTGACTTTTAGAAAAAAATAAACCCCCACTTCATCTTTTTCCACTTTAGATACTTTGTCCATTTGTCTGTTCGACACCAAAAAGTAATGTGAAATTGTCTTTTTCCAATTTCCCAGAGTTAAAATGTTCAGAGAATTTATCAGCATGGACAAAGTCTCAAGAAGATTGGCTGGTGAAGGCACTGGACCTGGGTCTCGATCAATTGAGATTGTAGTTCGTCGGAATCATATATTTGAAGATGGATTGCAACAATTAAATTCACTTGGTTCTAGGTTGAAATCCTCCATCCATGTTTCTTTCGTCAGTGAATCTGGCCTTCCAGAAGCTGGCCTCGACTATGGTGGACTGTCCAAGGAGTTCTTGACTGACCTCTCAAAAATAGCCTTTTCACCAGAGTAAGCTGTTTAGCTCTCAAAGTTTGGCTAGTTATCATCTTTCTATGTTTTCTGATGTGACTGACTGCCATATTCAGGTATGGGCTTTTCTACCAGACCTCAACTGCTGACAGGCATCTAATTCCAAATACAAGTGCAAGATTATTGGATAACATAATGGGGATGTTTGAATTTCTAGGAAGAATTGTTGGTAAAGCTCTGTATGAAGGAATCTTACTTGATTTCTATTTTTCTCATGTTTTTGTGCAAAAGTTATTGGGACGCTATAGCTTTCTGGATGAACTCTCCACTCTTGATCCTGAGCTGTACAGGAACCTCATGTATGTTAAGGTGAATACTCTATCAAATAAATGAAATTTGAGAAAAGCATATAACTTGCAAGCTTTTATGTGTCATTACTGTATTATTATTATTTTTGTCTCCGAGTTCTGTATAGTCTATGGAGCATGCCTTTTTTTTCTTAGAATCAAAGTGTGATCTTAAACCTCGTTGAGTGATGAGGGGATTAGTTGTTGGTATAGGCTCAAGTATTTTGGTCATACTATATTCCTAACATCAGGAGTCCCATACAACCACTCAACGGGCATGGAACTAGAAAAAAAAAATAGTTTTTTTTTCTGGCATTCAAGGTTGGTTTACCATTATATTTGAAGTCTTGGAAGGAATTGAAGGGAGAATTGCTTAGTGGCTTTACTTGAATGGACTCTGTTGTCATTTATGGAAAGATGAGTGTGATTGTGTTGGTCCATAGGAAGTTGCTCCAGGGCTACCTCTGAGAATACTAAACTTTGGTGTTAGTGTTTATTGATGGATGAAGCCAGACAAATAAATGGTTCTGTTATGCATGTTACTGGATATTTGAGCAATAGGAGCTTGGTAGTTGTATGGATGCTCTTGATATAATTTGGCTGAAACTAAACCAACATTTAGGTCATCCCAGTTGCAAAACAGGTAACATCTTGCGGTAGTTATGGGACCATTTACATGGGTGTGATGTGTTAGACTTAATAATATGTGTTCATGGAATTTCTATATAATGTGAGCACTGTATTTGAAGCGTGAGTAGGGTTATATATGCATTTTTTGCAATATTTATGTTCATGTTCATGTTCAAATGAGGTTGCACATGTGTGTTTCATATATTTGTATTTTGGTTATATAGATGAGGTTGCATATGCATACTTCAAGTAGTCTGATAGCAGATATGAATTGGGCATACAGCATTATGATGGAGATGTTGGGGACCTCTTTTTGGATTTTACGGTTACTGAAGAATCTCTTGGAAAACGGCTTGTTATTGAACTAAAACCTGGGGGCAAGGATATATGTGTGACAAATGATAACAAATTGCAATATGTTCATGCAATGGCAGATTATAAGCTTAACAGACAGGTATTCTTAGGCATTTTTGTAGCTATGCTTGAGTTTATATCCTTGCAACAGCTTACATGCAGCAGTAATTGCAGATACTTCCCTTTTCGAATGCATTTTATCGAGGGTTGACAGATCTGATATCCCCTTCTTGGCTGAAGTTATTTAATGCAAGTGAATTTAACCAGGTATTTCTTGTATATATTGTGATCTTTATTTATTCCTTGATCTCAGTTGCCCAAATTTGTTTGTATCTGCCACTAAATGTGTTTACTAAAAATTAATTGTGGGAAAGCATGTAAGGAGAGCCCACTACATTCAATACTTTAGAGGTTAGGTGTCATTATAATATTTGCATATGGAGATGATGGGTAAGTAATGAAATTTCTCCTCAAGTTTGTTATCATTCTATAAAATTAGACAATTTAAGATATGGTTCATCACTTATTTGATTATGATCTTTGCATTCAGGCAGTGGTGTAGGCTAAATTTTTATTATGGGGCTGTAGAAATGGACCACTCACCCCCTTAAAAGGCCTTAAGGCCTTATAAGTGGGGAGGGTTATCCAAACTTAAATAGAAGAGACAGGTTCGTTACCAAGTCAATGTGGGACAAGAAACAGGGGTCTCTCAACACGCCCCCGCATGTGTCGGCCGGAATGATCATTGGACTTCCACATGTGAAGCAAAGAAATCCATCACCGACTTAGGCCTACATTGATACCATGTAGAAAGCCCATTTCTATAGGGCCCATTGTTCAAATCTTATATATGGGTATAGGGAAAAAAATTGATCAAGTATAGAAAAGTATTTTTTTATTTGGCTGGGAAAGGGGGGGCTTTAGCCTACACTAGTTGCCCATTGGCTATGCCCCATAATCCGGGGATGTATAGATGGATAATCTTTATGTATATGACATGCTGACCCACAAACTTAAGAAAATATATTATTCATGCCATAAGTGGTCTCCTATACAAGCTTTCAATTTATGTACCCTCTTCGAACCTAAATCATGTACTAACTTAGTGAATTGTTCATCTTGTTACATTAATTACCCAATATGGTAGTCAGTATTACATTATACTAATTTGTTAGTCTGATTATCACTTTTGATGTTTGTATTAGAGACCAGTCACTTTTATCTGGACATTTTTCTTTTGCAGTTGCTTTCGGGTGGGGATCGTGACATTGATGTTAATGATTTGAGGGAACATACACAGTATACTGGGGGCTACAGTGATGGGAGTCGAACAATTAAACTTTTTTGGGAGGTATGGGCTCCTGAAACACTTGAACTTCTGTTTGCTAATTGGTTTGCAAATTTATGATTGGATAGAGGATTCTGCCATTTGGAATATCAGTACAACGAACCTTGAAAATAATTATCTCTCATTATGCTGTGCATCTAAAAGACCTGTTGTTTCAGAGAGCAAGATTGCAAATTTAGGTTACACAACAGTCTCTTTGATGACTGATTTGCGTTGCTGCCAATAACTTATTTTACGCTCATCTATCATTGATGTTCAACACAATTGTGTCTCTGTTTTGTGCTTGTTACCATGGATCTGCTTCACAAATTAATATCTAAATTTCTTGACTTTCCACTTGGAGCTCTAGTGGTATCAAGAAGATCAATGTCTATTTAATTGCTTGGTATGGGATGTACAAGTTGATCTCGTGCCAGTCCAAAAATTAATATGTTCCTGATGGTATTGCTTTCTACGTTGTTCTAGCTATCCGTGCAAAAGCACTCAGGTTTTGGTTGGTTTCTCTTTCCATAGGTATTTGCAGGATTTGAACCAAAAGAACGATGTACGCTACTTAAGTTCGTAACCAGCTGTTCTAGAGCACCATTGCTTGGGTTCAAACACCTTCATCCAGCTTTTACTATCCATAAGGTATATTTCAACTTCCAAGCTCAAACTTATTTATTTAGTGTTTTATGGTGTAGGAGCTTCTTTTAGGAGGTTTATTTTCACCGATCTATATAGTGCCACTTCATTCTTTGTTTTTCTTTTCTGTATCTTTGAAAAACTAAACAGTAACTGAGCCTCAATCTTACTTTGTGTGTTAGATATTTGGGTCGTATCTTGTTACTGGTCTTCATGTTTTTAGACATTGAGGTAAATGAGACCTAGTATATTTTGGTCATCAAAGAAACTGTTGTATGAAAACCTAGTATAGACATGTAGCATGGTTGGTGAGTTTCAAAGTTAGGTGCTTATCTTTTTGCATCTGTTTCAGCCTAAGAGATAGCAGAATAATGTCTTGAAGATTAAGGGGAAAATACAAACACAAATGCACACACAGTATAATCCCACGGAAAGAAAACGTGCAGAGCATTTCGTTCCCAAAAAGTAGAAGCTCCTCCTAAGCGTTAAAAACAAGAGAACAATACTATTGTACATTGTGTCAAGTCAACTGACTCGGAAACATTTGATAAAGTAGGTGAACTGTGATGCTCCTCTTTGGGCTTCATTCGGAGGACCGGATGTAGATCGGCTTCCATCAGCTTCAACATGTTATAATACTTTGAAGGTATTGTTCAAGGCACTAAATGTGTTAATTCTTGTTATGACCGGAATTTCTAATGATCTAGCTGCCTCATTCTCATCCAATAAAGTAGCAATGTTTCTTTCTTTTTTTGTCAAATCATTTATTTATGTTGTATTGATTTTGGGCCGACACAATACAGCTCCCAACATACAAACGTTCGAGCACTTTGAGAGCAAAACTTCTGTACGCCATTAATTCTAATGCTGGATTTGAACTGTCTTAGTAGTTTTGCCATGATCATACGATGATAAGGTAAAGTACCTTTTCTTTATCATTTACTTTCTGATGTACTATTTCCTTTTATGGTGTTAGGTTGTATCGTTTCTGAGATAAAAGAACTTGTATGATGATTATCAAACTCGAGTATAAAATCTAAAACCTTATGTAGTCCTTAAAAGTTCACCGTATTATTTCACTTTGCGGGCTGGATGTAACATGTCACCCATGATGGTGAAAAAGGATACTGAAGTATAAGAAAAGTAGATGTTACACATTTGTACCTCAACTTTACAGGATATGGAAATGCAAATGCATTTTATGTTTTGTATATATAAAAACCATCATTACCTTTTGCTGTTTTTCTTGGTCGGAGTCAGATGTATACCGTGAGACCTCAAACTGAAACTTTAAGATTCTTTTAGCTGACAAGGTTTTCAGATGCATCACCTATTCCAGCCACAGGTGGGAGGAGGTATCACAGACGACCAGCATCAGTCGAGGGAGCTTCACCGCCAGATGTTGAGAATCTCTTCAACTTGCTGTTGAATGAAATCAGGCATCTTTTAACTCTATTCCTCCTTGTTCTCCAAACAGTATAGTTTGTAAAATATGGCTTACTGAGGCTGCTGAATCCACCGACTTTGTTGACCTTCGTACTGATCTGTTTTTACGCTGAAAGAAACTTCCAAGCGAACTATCTGTATTGTTTGTGAAATATGGGAATGAAATGCTGATTCTGTGACTTCCAATAGAAGTTGGAAGTTCTTGTTACGCATAAAAACTTTGAAGCAAAGGAGAAAAATCAACAAGTTGAAATACCAATGAGTCGCAAGGGAGGCACCCTTTGGTGTATCTGAATCAGTGATACATGCATCCTAGTTGAAATTTTCATTGTGATTAATAAACTTTTAAATAGGCGGATCATAAATTTTTTTATATATTTGATTGTACAAATAAATGAGTAATTATCATTTTTAAGAGTATAATTGTCACTTTTTTTATCTTTTCTCGCATAAACTTTTGTCATTTAAAAGTATTAAGAGCATCCACTGTGGTGTTATTTTATAGTGATGATATATCAGTGCCACATCGATAACTATATCAATTTTAATTTCTTTCGAACCTTTTTCATTGTAAAACTATCTCATTTTAATTATTTAATGGATCTCGATGTCATAATATTACACTTTAACATATTTACACACATATAATTTATTTATTTATATTTAATTTTAATAAAATTAATTTATGTATATTAATAAAATCAGATAGAAGAAATAAAGAAATTTTATTGTGAAAAGGAGAAATAAAGAGGGGGGAGAGAGACCAAATATGGAACAAAAAAAATGAGAAAAAAATCGATTTGAGAATCAAATGCATCACACGCACACTCCATTGGGCCCACTCGTAGCCAAATTTCCAGGCCTTTTTTTCTTAAGGATATCTTTCTCCCAACTCTAAGAAAGTCAGCCGCAACTTAATTTTCAATTGTCTATCAACTCCAAACAATTAGTCTCAAATCAACTACAACTTTATTTTTATCATTTCATCATTTGTTATTGTTCTTCAATTTTATATATTTATTTGAATTGAGTTATTTGTAAAATGAAATTAAATAACTATAAATTCGAAAAGTACTTAATTAAAATTTAAAAATTACTTAAATAAAATCTTATAATTACATTAATTAAAAGATCCAAAAAATCATAAATCCTAATTTATTCCTAATTTCTTTTCAAAGATGGCGACCAACTTGGTATGTTGTTGAATCCCCACTGCTGAGTCGTCGGTCACCACCACTTTGAAGACGTAAGCGATCGTCTCTGCCCCAGCGTCGCCTCCGCTCATCTCTTGATTCATTTTTCTTGCTGGAAATTGGCAGATGTGCAGAGCGGTAGATATTGAGAGAATTGGGGGATGGTGATGGTGTTGGCGGCGGTTGGAGCTGGTGGTGGTTGCCGAGGGAGGTGGGTGCTGCTGCTGGTGGGGAGGGGAGTTTGAAGAGACAGAGGGCATATGACATGGCATATTGTGTGTAATATAGTTTCTTTCTTTATTTCTTTTTAATTTTATGCACGACATTATTTTGATTGATTGCCACATCAAATTTGATTCAGGGAAAATTGAACTTCATGTGCTAAATCAGACATCTCCGACTCTGATTCATGTATTCCTAGGCTGAAAATAAAAATCGCATGCAATTTCAGAAGAAAAAAAATACAAAATTTACTCACACGCAATTATCCCTAAATAAAATATAAGTGCTCATCGCATCAGTCATCACTGATTCACTATACTATAATACAATATGATATAATCCATAATTAGTTATTTGTACAACACATAAAATACAAATTATATTATGAAGGTAAAAATATAAGTCTTAAAAGTTACTAACATAGGCCCATTTCAAGCCCACGAGTAGGTCCATTTCAGGGCCAGACCAATGCAAAAAAAACCCAGCCGGCTGCAGCCAAGGCTGGGCCTAACATTAGCAGGCTCACCCAGGCTGGGAGGGGCCAGGCCAGGCCGGCCCACTTTTAACACGTATTAACATCTCTAGGAACACGATATAAATTCGATAATTTTCCAAGGTATTAAAATATTTACAACCGTATAACTATGAAGAATAGGGGACAAGAACTGCCATAAAACAGTACCATATAGTAATGAAGGCTATCATCGTCTCAACCCAAAAAATCAAACTAAATTATTTCAACATCAAAGTTGCAATCACCAAATCACTGTGAGCAATTGTACCCACAGCAGAATAAACCCCTTCCAAGGAACTTAAAACAGAATGGTTCTCATTTTAGATATAACTTCTTTTACACGAAATATGGCTTCAAGCACGACGCTGCTGCATAGGCAAACCAAGAATTCATACCTTTCCGAGTTTGATCGAAAATTGATGAAGGGCTCCCAACTAAAGACGCATGAGCTCCAACGGATACATCAAGGTGCAGTGTAATATACGTTTATCGCATTAAAAGCTGGAATGCTTCATTAGCAGTTTCCAGTTCATACTCGTACCCAAGACTGTTTGCACGTTGGCGGAACTCCTCCATTTCTGTTTGAGCAACTTGGATGCCAACTAGCACATTTGCACCAGTTTCTCCCTGGAGGTGCAACAAAATGGTAATTAGTAAATTGGCTGAAGAAATATATATGATGCTAGCAGATATGCACAGATATGCATAGACGATGTAGGGTATACAACCTGCCCACGGTAATGGAACAAACTTATATTCCAACGTGGACTCAAAGCATCCAAAAATTTCATCAAAGCACCAGGCCTCTCAGGGAAAATGAAACGGCATAGCAGCTCATCTTTAACATTTGATCTTCCACCCATCTGAAAATTATATATAAGAAATCAAGCACAATTTGAAATTCATACTGTAGACTAACTACATGCAGGTAATCATGTCAAACATTGATGAGACAAGTTTTTAACCAAGAGACACTTAAACACTGCCTCGGACAGTCAGGCTGCTCTACCTAGGAACTAATTATTATTTTTATGATAGAGTAGGACCAGAATAGAACCTATAAGCCATTTATATTTCATCATTTATAAGAATTTATATTAAAAAGAGGAAAATAAAATAAACAAAAAACAAACATCTTCCTAATGAAAAATATTCTGTAGCTATCCTAGTATTATATCTCTTTAAAGAATTCTCAATAAACATCAGATTAGGCATTGAAAGTCTTGTAAAAAGAGAATCTACTACTGAGCAGCAATATGAGATGCCATAACTTCGGCTGAATCGCTAAATCATCCAGGAACTCCAAATTGAAGGGCAGGATGAAGTCAGGTGTTACAAGTAGTTGAGAATATAACATTTTCATCAACAGTTGATTGATATAAATATATTAAGATTTCATTACAGCCTCATTCTCTCATTTTACTCGTATCTTACTTACAGATGAACTTTGATAGGACAAGGCATAATTTAAGTAAATGAATAAGTAAAGGTGGTAGAACCACACGTCTAAAGACCAAGACCACCTGAAATATGCATTAATAGATGATATGCCCTATCTGATCGTACAACACCAATTTCCAGAAAGTTGCTGTACTAGGATGCCCATGACAATTTACCAAAAGTTTTGCACATCCTAGACACTCAGTGTTAGGATGTTAGCTACAGATATGGTAGAGTTTGAGGCAATGTTAAGAAGAAATCATCAACTTTCTCCAAACAGAAAGCATCTTCCACTCACTCATCCTCAAAAGGATGTGGTAGGCATCTATTTCTTTAAACACAACTCAGTAACCAAATACGGCTTTAATTAAAATGAGAACAATATCTTTTTTGTTGTATAAAAAGCAAGTTGCCAACTCTAATGGTCATCCATCACTGTTTTTTCCAAGTGAGCAGACTGAATCTATGCTCATGAATTTGTCAACTTTTCATTAAGCTGAGTAAAATAAGAATATCGATTTGAGTTCAATACAGAGCAAAGCTGTGCAGACAGGGCCAGACTTAATGGATACTTAAATATAGAAAGAATTATCAAGGTCTGAAAATAACATGAGCAATTAAGTAAATCTCGAAGCACTAGTTTAGCTTTATAAAGATAATGTTAATATATAAATTCAATCTAATGACATCCGTCACCATTTTTTCCATACATGCAATCGTACTGTAACTCATAATTCATGAATGTAATAGAAGCTGGGTTTAGCTCATTGTAAATAACATATCAACTTATCAAGGTTCAGAAAGCTAGATTTGTAGGATCATTTCCACAACAACAACAAAATAATAATTAAAAATAAATAATAAGAAGCACAAACCAAATGTCTCAAATGATCCTTGACCAAGTCATTCTCGGTAAGATTTATGGTTTGTAGTTGAGCAGATTCCATTCTCTGGATCATTGCTTGAAGTTCCAAGTCAGTATGAAGGCCAACACTGTTAAAAGAACAGAATAGGTAATTAAGTATCTTATGAATTCATGATTGTATAACTGAAAAATAGTGGGGTGAACAAACACAACTTATTGCTTGTCAAAATAAGCTGAAGAATTATAAAACATGTATCTTGCCTGTATAGTACTAAAGCTTGTCCTTTATCTGAATTATATCTGTATTTGAATTCAGTAATATTCATAGGTCCGACCTGCAAGCAATCAGTACAGAGCATTTGAATTTGAACTGTATCCTTGACATAATGAGAAGGAGAAAAGTTGGATAAAATAAAAACTCACTAGTTCGCAGAATTCTTTAAAGCTTCCAGGCTCCTCTGTCATGTAAGTTGCAAGTACAGCTTCCCGTCGTCTACCTACATCTGCAAGTTCAGTTACCAATCTTAATCTATCAAAGTTCATGTTAGCTCCACTGGTGATTGCTACTACATTTGCATCCTTCAGTCCATAGTACTTGCAGTAAGCTTCAGCTCCAGCTAAGGCAAGAGCACCTGCTGGTTCTAAAATGCTCCGTTTCTCCTCAAACATGTCCTATAGGAAAGACCATTTGTAAAAATAAGCAGTATGTTCATAGAATTTGAGCCATAGCATTTTGAATGTAGAGATAAACAAAACAACCAACCTAGTTGATTGATAAATTAATCTCTAGGAGTGGACAATGACCAGTTGAGTTGGAGGCATAGTATGTATGACAAATATTTACATAAAAATATTTTGAGTTTAGAAAGTCATGAATCCCGTTTAAATGATCAAAATTTTAGCCAATTCAATTGGTATAGGAGATGTTAAGTTATTTATCTGAGAAATCTTGCAGGGTAATATGGAAAATATAATGATGTCACACTAGCAAAAGCCCTACTTTAATACTGCTTTCATGCAAATACACTTCTAGAAGCTCATCTTAGAGATGCATCAAGTGGTGACTTAAATAGGAGGAGATACACATCCTTAAGACATTATTGTCATAACTAATAACCTGATACATAAATGGATACAAATTTAAGATTCATCTATGAGAAGCACATTCTACACATTTAAGAGTTGGGATGCAAGAACAGACAACTACTATCCTCCCAACTTATGATCCATCTAAAGATAAATTTATGCTCCAACAACAAGAGTAACTATGTGAAAATAGAGAAATATACACCATATTAACGCTCGTGAACATAAGCAGTAAGCATCTTGTTCTCAGACTGAAATGAGAAATGAAAAGGTACTCCAAACAGCCGACAATGAGAAAAAGAAAGTAAAATAAGCATAAAACCATAGAAAAGGACCAAACCATGACTGACACCATAAAACTAGGTGAAAACATACAACATATCCAGGGACCTGACATTCCAAATTTTATCAAGATAGCTTTTATAATTTCTCAATAAACTTTGAGAAGCTATGGATGATGGGATACTATATAAAAATTCCATTACACGGCTAACCTTAATTGAGGCACAAATTGCATCACGGCCAACAAGAACTACACCGTCTATCAGTTCCCTGCATAATCGGAATGTCTCTTCACCAACCACTTTTACTGCTACTCCATCAGCAAAGCCTCCCACTTGGTCCAGCATTACACGTCGGTCATGGTGAAGTGATAATGCCATCGCATTTGCATCAAATGGTTCCACTCCAATAATTTTCACCTCCGGACGGACCCTTTTCACATAGGCAGCAATGCCAGCTATGAGCCCTCCACCACCAACAGGCACAAAAATAGCTTCTACTGGGCCCGTCATCTGCTTCACAATCTCCATTCCAACTGTTCCCTGCCCTGTGATTACATCGGAGTGATCAAAAGGGGGTATAAATGAGAGGCCTTCCTCTTCTGCTCTCTTTTTGGCATGACACTGAGCTTCATCGTAAGAGTCGCCTAGGAGTACAACAGTGGCCCCAAGTCTTTCAACTGATCTCCACTACCAGTAACAATAAAAAAAGGCTTCAAAAATGGTGACATTGCCTATTTTTGATACTTAAGAAAAATACGGACATAAATAAACAATGAATAACCTTAATCTCTGGAGTAGTAACAGGCATCACAATTACAGCATTGCATCCCAATCTCTGTGCAGATAATGCTACACCTTGAGCATGATTTCCAGCTGAGGAACAAATCACCCCTCTTTCAAGCTGCTCTTTTGGAATTTTAGCCATCATATTATAAGCACCTCGAAGCTTGAATGAGAAAACCTGCATGGCAGATCATATGCAGAGAACTTAGTCTTCATCAGTGCTTTGCATAGTTGCATTTAGAAAGGTTCTAGCTTCCCCCTAGGAAAAAAACTTAATCATGGTTGAAGTCCTAGACCACCTAAAAACAACTTAAAAGTAAAAAAAATAAAATAAAAGCAATCATGCTTGCAACTGACTGCCGTCAGTTGCTAAAATTTGCATCAAACCAATACCACAAACTTTAAAATTATGATATGAATACCTTTAAAAAATTGACAACCCTTTCACTTTCGGCTCAAACCTCAGGAACAGTAATAGAAATTGTTCAAGGTCCTAACCATACTTATATACCAAAATTCGATCAATTCGATATATAATCAAACACGATCATACAGAAACATGCAAAAATTTAGAATCGTACAGGAATACTCGAACTTATAAACACACGCGCACAAAATACATACAGGCTGTAGATCCTCTCTCTTAAGCCAGACATTCGCTCCCCACCTCTCAGACAGCTTCGCCGCCAGCTGTAACGGCGACTCATACGCCACGTCATACACCTTCGACGCCAGAATGTTGGTCAGATATTCCATAGCACTCAGCGTACCTTCCCTACCAGCACCATTACCCATATTGTCATTGCGCAGCAAAAAACCGCTCTCACACTGGAGAGAAGCCGGAGAAACTCTCTGCAGCGGTTCCGAAACCGGCGGCGGAGGCGGCGCAGCCGGAGGGGGAGCCCTTGGGGCAGACGGAAGAATCTCGGATCCCTGTTTTGACAGGGTGGCGCATATTAACGGCTTTCGGCGGGAGCAGGCGAGGCGGTCGGAGGATGTTCTGACGTCGTAGTTTGGGGAAAACTTGGAATAGTTGATGAGCGATTGCGCGGTGGCGGAGCGCAGAGCTTCCATTTTAGGGAGTTAAGAGATGGAAATTGTGTAAGCAGGTGGTGTTGCGCCGCCGCAGCGAGGAGAAATGCGAGTGGTGGGGTGTGGCGGCCTGCTGGGTGCTGGCTACCTTAATTTATAAAGGGGAGTATTGTCTGTGAGACGGTGTAGGGGTTTAACTGTGTGGGGTTTGACCAGAATAAATTGTGGCCAATGAGAGATGAGAATTTAGTGCGCGGTCAATCTCGATTGTTGTTACAAGAGGGTGGTAGTTTATATCGTGACCAGGTGCTTGGGCTAGTATAGATCGATTTTTCTATTGCATAAATTATAATTTTGATATAGGCTAATCTTGTATAATTTTGTTATTAATTTTTATCAGCAGATCTATATTATTTAAAATTATTATTAATGCACATCATACGTATTGTTACTCATTAATGCTAAATCGTCTCCAAGGTGTATCAATAAAATTGTGAGAGGCAACAACTATACTCATCGCTAGTATCTTTCAAAAGTCTATGACATGCAATATTTAAGTATATTCTGTATCAATTGAGGCTATTCATACCAGGTGTATCAATAAATTTCGATCGATACGTAACAACGTCAAATTGGCCATATTTACTATATAAGCAATTTTATCTAAATTTCTAAAAATTTGCATCTATACCAAATAAGTTAATAATCACCTTTTAATTTCCACTTCTTAAAAATAGATAAAACTTTTGACTTTTAAAGCAGGCATTGCTCAACCACGAATAGAAGTCAAAAAATCAAGTTTGTTATGAATATAAAAGAAAACTCAACATTGCCTCAAAAAAATCAAATTTTGTTAACTCTAATGTTCGAATATAAATGGAAGTAAAGTATATCCTGCAGATGCAACATATGAGTTTTGATGTATATTGTAAAGCTGTGATATGTCAAGGCATATAATTGGGTATAGTCACTACTAACTCAACGTCAAGAAGTTGGAAAATATATTAAAACGGAGTATTCATCCTTCAGTTGACAGCAACTCCAGCAGAAATATAACTTGAACGCAGGGCGTCTGGATTGGACACTTTGGCCTTAGATAATTTGAGCACCTGAACAGCCTCTTCAACCTTAGCGGCTAGTGACTCCGGTGAATCCAACAAAACTAGTAGTTCACTGTTGTCCATCTCCAGAAGCATGCCTGTTATCTTTGCTGCTAGATCAGGCTGCATTTGCAACATCATGAACAAATCGTCACTTAGGTAAATGCTAAACTGGTCCTAGATTAATCTGGAAAATTAGGAAAGAAATTTTACTCATTGACCTGGTGATGAGCAACCAGAGGATAAAGACGCTCCCCAAGAATATGTTTCTGTTGCTCTGGAGGAGCTGCAGCGAGCAAGCTACTTAACATTTCAGACCCCTTAGGACCAACTCCAGCTGACATCAAAACAGGCTGAACCACAAATAGACTGTTCAAGATTAGGGCATTGAGAAGTAATTAGATGCATGTATTGAACAACACATGACTTGGATTTGGCGCTAAATGAAAGATTTGCATGGAATGTTCCATAACGGGCATAATGTAGTGTTTCCCATGCTTGCTTAATCCAATTACTAACTTAAGTAGCTAAATACATGTAGGGAAATGTCATGTGTGAAACGTAACCTGCTGATTGTTCGAATCTTTAGATGAAGCCACAGAGTGAATTGGCCATTGCAAATGTGATGGATATGTAAGACCAGCAGCCTGTGGTAGAACATTCCCGTTCACCCTTCCTCTTTGTCTTTGCCTAGAATTGTTGGGAGCCTTTATAAAATATGAAGAAAGAAAGAAAGAAAAAGAAGAAAGTATATGTCAAAAAATAGGCTAACCAGTACATGGACGAAGCTCGTATAGAAGAACTACTCAGAAATTAGTGCTTAATTAAACTGAAACCGAATAAACTGACCAAGGCAACAGGAGATGGATGAAGAACGGGTCTGGAAGGATTTGGAATGCCATTAGCCCTCCATCCTGGCCTGATTCCTGGCTGCTGATACATCAGACTAGGCTGCACAGGTATCTGTGGAACAACTCCAGGGGCTGGATAATAAAGATGAGAGTATCCACCCTGAATAACAGGTGATGGTGATCCTGATAATCCCGCCATACGTTGAGCATATATAACTTGCAACTGCACTTGTCTTTCCTCTTTTCTCTGAGCAATTGCCACATATAATGGCTTCCTTCGCAAAATCAACCCTGTAATACATGCACAAACTAAGAACTTCAGCATCACAATATTAGTGTGCTATTACAATAATAGAAAAGTGAATCAGTGTATGTATGTGTAGGCCTAGCAGTAGAGTGGTTAATGTCTGAGGCCAAAAGTCTTAGGTTCGCATCCACCGTGGCGCAATCTTTAAATTTAATGCTGCAATCACCAAAAAAAAAAGGGAAGTCCATACTGAAGCTAGAAAACTAAGAAAAAAGTGGAATAAACCTAAGAAAAAACTGATAAAGTGGAGTGAGAAAGCTGGTGATGGTGATAAAGTGGAATAAACCTAAGAAAAAACTGATACTGTGGAGTAAGAAAGCTGGTGGTGGTGATAAAGTGGAATAGAACTGAATGTGAGATGATGACAGGATAGATATGCATAGAGGGGTTGCTCATGCATGCGATTCGAACCATCCTGCATATAACAAGGAAAAGAGCCTTCTCATTCCCTGATGGGCCTCATAAACCCAATACCTCTCATTGACTATTTTAGAATGCTTGTCTAACAAAATTTTGTCAGCATCCAGATCAGAACTACATCAAGCAAAGAACAAGAGATAACAAGTGCAAGTATGTTTGTGCCTCATGAACCCAATACCTCTAAAAGAAATTCAAATGTTGTGTTGATAAATATTAGAAGTAAAAAGCCCACCATGGAAAGTATATACAGCTTTATTTGCCTCCTCGGGTGTTGAGAAGCAAACAAATCCAAACCCTTTGCTTAATCCTTTATCATCTCTCATTATCTTTGCAGAGGTAATCGTGCCACACTGACTAAAATGCAGTCTTAGCTCATCATCAGAGATTTCATCATCAATATTCTTCACATACACATTTGAAGCCTGAAATCAGTAGATTAAAGGAAAATCATACTCATATACTAATATATTACAAAATCACTGTACATAGAAAATAACTCCTGTAGGACCTGGTATTTCAGGATCTGTTCCTTCCTTTTCTCCTCAAACTGGCGGCGTAACATTTCCTCGCGTTCAGATTTTTTTTGAGCCCGGGCGACGTATAAAACCTTTGAGCCTGTTGGATGAATGGATTATATGACAAAGTTTCGAATAAAGTTATGTGGCATAATCTTACTATAAAATTTGATACGACTTGATAACCACCATACCAAGTTGTGATCCATTCAAAGCTTCTACTGCAGATTTGGCGTCTTCTGCTTTGTCAAAATTAACAAACCCAAAGCCTCTTGATGCACCATTCTCATCTTTTGAGATGACTAAGCTCACAATTTTTCCATATTGAGAGAAGTTTTCCTTAAGAACTTCCTCAGATATACCTGTATCTAGATTCTTCACGTACAGGTTTGTGTACTTCACCTCATGAAAAGGAAGAGCTCGGTCACTTTTTTTGACAAATTTACCTACATACCTATGGAAAAAACCTTTTTTAGTGAAAAGCAATGTAACAATATGGAGAAAATATATTATCTCTCGCATAAAATCAAAGCACAAATGCACGAGGAGAAACAAGGGAGGATATGACATACAATTGTTTTCCGCCATCAGCTAAGCCATTGAGCTTCTCGATGGCTGCTTTTGCAGAGGCTTCAGACTCATACTGGACAAAGCCATATCCTCTGCTCTTCCCATCATCAGAAGTGACTACTTTACAAGATGATACATTACCAAACTTCTGAAACATTTCTTGAAGCTTAACGCTATCTACTGAGTCGCTCAAATTCTACAATGAAAACACAGAAGTAAACTGATCTGTTCAGATAAGTGGATCATGAACCAGCGTTAAGGATATCCTACAAACAGTAATATTAAATAAAATAGAAAACCAGAGCTACCTTGACAAAGACATTTCCAACTCCACTTCTTCGTCCATCCGGGTCACGGAGTGACCACATAACTCTTATCACTTTTCCATTCAATGTGGAATGATTTTTCAATTCAATAGCACGAATGGCTACAGAAATAGCAGGAGGTAAAGAAGAGTATATCATAAGGAGCAAGTAAGTATAAAATATTACTAATAACAGAATATGTGAATGAAGTCGATGGCACCACAAAATGTTGTCTTTAAGAACCACCAATTTTTAAGTGTTGAAATATACAAATATTAAGGAATAAGAAGACCGCTAATCAGATTCCCACATTTACAATAGCAAGTCATAGCAGTTTCAAGTGGGCCTTTGATGCTCGCCATACAAGAGGATTTAAATTTGAACATACATGCAGATAGAGACTAAAATGAGATTAAAATCTCAATGAGTTCTGGCTTCAATGGTAAGAGAATCACGCCCATTCAATTCCTATTGATCCAGGGTGGGGACAAGTTCACACGCACATGGAAATCAAACTATTTAGTGAAAATTATATAATTATATTGTAACAGCAATCCTCGCAGTCAGGAGATTATAAAGTATCACAACTAGCTATCCCGATATAATTTGATGATATGCACGCAATTCAGCAAAAGTGCTGCATCATTGTGCCTTCCATGTACAGCTATTCATGATTGAAATTGACATATCAATATCCCTTCATGTGCTGATCTTTATGATTATCATAACCATATTGGAGTAATGATCCATTAGGCAACAAAATTATAGAATACTGCATTTAATCTTTGTTCGTACAGACATCAATTCGATCTAACCTCTCTAATCATGAAAATGTGCCAATAATACTACCAGTCAAACGGAACCACAAACAACAATTATTCAATACAAACAGCTTCAGTCACGAATCGACGCAGTCACAACTCACCCCGATCCACTTCCCCACACCACACACCCCTCCAATTTACACACGGTAACAGAAACAAATACAACCACACACACATACAAAAGGAAAATAAATAAATCAATAAATAAAGAAGTACCTTCCTGAGGCGAAACGAAGTTGACGTAGCCATAACAGAGCGAGCGGCCGGTGGAGGAATCAAGGCAGACGCGGACGGAGGTCAGGGTCTTGAACTCTTTGAAAGCCTCGAGCAGAACACCATCGTTCACGTCGGGATGCAAGTCACCGACGTACAGAGACGCCGTCGTCGCCGGAACCGCCGCTTCCAACGCCATTGATCTTTCGATAACCGAAAGCAGCGAACGATCTCCTCCTCCGTTTCTCGATCAAAGATTGGAGGCGTTAAGATGGAATGTGGGAGTAATTCAGTGGTATTAGGTTGGCAGTTACGATGGAATGTGAATTTGGAAATCGTATAACGCAGAAGATTTTATTTTCCTTAAATGAAAATAGAAATAGGATGGTAATTAAGGGGGCTGAGGATGAAGAGAGAGTAGGAGAGGAGTGAGTGAGGAACTGTG
The DNA here is from genome assembly GCA_034509125.1 of Monilaria moniliformis. Taxonomy (NCBI): domain Eukaryota; kingdom Viridiplantae; phylum Streptophyta; class Magnoliopsida; order Caryophyllales; family Aizoaceae; genus Monilaria; species Monilaria moniliformis. The sequence goes on along the minus strand of JAYDZE010324268.1, from coordinate 2,152 downwards.
TGTGTGTGTGTGCGTGTGTGTGTTGGTTTGTTTCTTGTGAGGGTAATTTGCATGGACGCGGGAGTTTTGTGCCGTTTCGCTAATGGGGTGCCGTAAACTGTGTGGGTATCGTGTCCAACGCTCCGCTCCGGCGCGTCGTCTCACTCGCTCTTTGTTTATCTAGGTGAATCACGACAATATTATTTTTTGAGAGATAAGTTGTCGATTAAATTTTAAATTTTGAAGATTATTGTAAAGTTGACTTATAATTGTTGCCCATTTAGATTTAAGTTTTAAATTTGTAGCAGTTTAGATCTTAAATTTTTCTATTACTATTTAATTGATGTGGCATAATTTGTGACATCAAATGAGATGATGATTGAAAAATATGATCTATTTATATATGAATCATGTCTTGTCAATTAACTAATGGTAAAAAGAATTTAGGATGAATTTAATTTATTACAAATTAAAATTCAGGGACATAATTGCAATATTTCAAGATTGAATCGAAATTGTAGTAAAGTCTTAATTAATAAGTATCTTATTTTCATATTAGGTAATATTGAATTATCAATCAAATAATTGAATTAGTGTACGGTATATTATGTAAAATTTATGTAATTATTTAGTGCATGCGTCTACATATTTTAGAACTAGTATTTATATAATAAAATTTCATATCAATATTATTGTGATTTCGTATTTTTACTTTTTGTAGACAATCACAAAACCCCCCACGCCAATCTAAGACTAATTCACGAAATATATAATCTAAACTTAAATAGTATTCCCTACTAACAATTAATGGGCATGGGCGCGTGTGAAGCAAGCGAGTGGGGGTAGTAAGGAGGGTAATAAGGAGCAAAAAGGGTAGCGCAGAGAAGGGCGATAAAAAGGGTAAGGGAAAAGCGAAGGACGGACCCAGAGAGAGAGAGAGAGAAATGAGAGAGATTGATTCAAAGCGCAGATGAAACAGCTGCCAATTCAGTTGTACCAACTCTCGCCGGCGAAGTTCCTCAGCCACTCACCTCCGCCACATTCGGCCCAAGCCCACTTCCTATGCCACTGCTGTACCTCATGCAATCCGCAAATTTTGTCATCTATTTCGAATTTTATCTTTTTTCACTTTAGATTATCATTTTTTTATTAGTATTTATAAGTAAATATACACTAAAATATATTTAGATTGTTTTGTTTTTCACAAAAAAACATAATTCCGCACATGAAACAGGTTATAAACAATATTTTGTTATACTAATTTGCAAGTCATGATTTCCATCGTATTTTAGAATTGGGTACATATCACTTTAGATCCTAAATTATACACGCTTTATTAAAAATGTCTCAAACTGTAAAAAGAAAAAAATTATACCTCAACTTATTGACTTCGTCTATAAAATATCATGCATCCACTTTTATGCTTTCGAAATTTTGGCATAGCTCACTGGATGACGTTGTGATATTTTTATTTTTTAAAGACACGCACAAAAATGACATCATTTTATGCTCTAATACTCAAAAAATGACAAGCTATGTCAAGATTCTGAAGCCCAAAAAATGGGCGCTGGCTTTTTTATATACAAAAATTGATAATTTAAGGTTCAATTTTTTTATTATTATTCAGAATATTTTTTGATAAAATATGTATAATTTAGAGTTTCAAGTGAAATTTACCCTTTAAAATACATATTGATGTGACGAAGAACTTGTCCCTAAAATATAATGCAAGAGCAATTTTTTGCTAAATATTGCATCCATGGATAGAGTAAGTTGAGTTTAATGTTCATTAATGATTTACATTTGAAGATATGACTCTTATGGAAGATAAATCAATGTCTATTAACTTTGGGCAAAATTCCGGATATAGCAGGATCTACAAAAAAAGTTCCGAAAACGGGAAACTTTTTTTTTAAATTACAAAAATGGAAAAAACGCATTTGGGAAATGCGACTTTCGTGAAAGTCGCATTTCCCAAATGCGACTTTGGTCCAGTTTTTGAAAATCAGCTTTCCGAAATGCGTCTATGGTCCACCCGGCCGGGTGAGTCGAATTTCTGAGCCACCCGGCCGGGTGGAATCCTCTGCCTCCCCCAGAACGCATCACCCGGCCGGGTGGACTGCCGCGCCAACACACCCGGCCGGGTGGGACGCGCTGGAGAAACAGAGACTTC
>JAYDZE010324157.1:0-18253 GCA_034509125.1 Monilaria moniliformis | reverse complement strand
GTTAATTGGGCCGAATGGTGGGCCCATTAGTTGAATATGGGTTTTGAATAAGGCCCACTCGAGATCCACCAATCATTTCGTGAGACTTTGAAACTTACGTCTCTCTCTCTCTCTCTCTAATTCCAAATAGAATTAAGAAAAAAAATATTGAATACAATTTCTTCTTTATTTTCTGCTTCACAAAAATAATTTATGCTATATTTTATAAAAAAAATATCAATTTTTTTATGGATCTACGTATTTAATTATTGTTATTATGACGAGTTTCCTTATTACCATATTTGGATAATTCAACATCTTTTATATTGCACCTTTTGAGTCCATTTTTTATTGGTATGCCATGAAAATTTCATAACTTTGTAGTATTAAAGCATTTACTTAATTAAAGTTTAGCACTTGATTATTTAGTGCCCAAAGCAATCAAATAATTAATATAGTGATTGTACATGTCTCAAAATTTCATTAGTTGATTTATTTTCAAACTTTATTTTTAGTTTGATTTATTATTCTAACCATTTTGTAAAATTCCCCATCTAAGTGTAAGGCAAAATCAACAATAGTAAAATTTATGTGACACCGTCTCGTTATGAAACTGATTAAAATATGAATTCAAATTCATATTTTAGTGAGATAAAATAGATTTGAGCTCGTTTTATGCCACTAAAATATAAATTTAAATCTAACACAAATTTAAAATTAAATCTCGATACATCTAAAAATTAGACGATCTCATCTAGGACTTTCTTATCGACCCTCGGAGAAGTCCCGATCTCACACCTAAAGCTAAGTGACACCCAACATTTTTATTTTATTTTAATATGATTGAAATCTTGATTAAGAAAAAGAGTGATCTAGTGGATGGGCTGCTGCCACGTGGAGGTGATGAGTGCATCAACGTCCCACGCATACATTCTCTCATCGCCGAAAGTGAAAGCTGAAGAATGTAGATGCAATTTGAAGGTGACCAATCAAAATATTATTTTTCCTTATCTATACAAAGATTCCTATCAATAATACCATCATTTGGATTCACCAATCATCTTTTATATATATATGCTTTCCGCAGAATTCTACATGTATCTACCGGTTGAGATACCAGCGGAGCCTCGGGGGAGTCATCGCTATTTCGCGCGGCAATCCACACCGGTGTAATGAAAGTGAAGGGCCTACGACAATGACGGACCGCCCTGAATAATCGACCCGTTTGCCGAGTAGAGTCTCGCGAAATCTTCCCTCTTTGTAAGGAATTACAAAAGAAGTTTTTTCAACAAAGATGTGAATTGGGAAGGATGCGAACTTTGAATGAAAAGAAAGGATAGTTATCTTCTCGATTCGAATTGTTGATTAATCGTCAGAGATGGCTTAGAACCAATAGTTTATTATCTAATGGTGTCTTCCGCAATGGAATCTGATAAGTGAGATTTCGAGAAGGGTTTCCATTTTTTTCAAATGAACAATTTGAAGACCTATTGATTCTAACAACTGATTGCAGAGTTGAGATTGAGTATGGAATTCTGTTTACTCACTTCTCGTCCGTGTTAATGTTATAGGATAACCAAGATGGTTAGAAATCTTTGATCGGTCATATAGGCCCGAGTTGGACATCCAATTGCTTCGATTTGAATTATCCGGATCCCATTGAAATAGGATCCACACAAGGAAAAGCACGGTACTCTCCAGTAGTATCGCGGCTGTCTTTTTTTGCAGCTTTTGTTGTTGCTGGAACTATGTGGTATGCTTCAGCAACTACTCCCCTCGAATTGTTTTATACACACACACACACACAACTAGGGTTCGTTGCCGGACAATTATCATTTTTCATTTTATTTTTTATAATTTTGATACTAATTTTGCACATTTTCAGTAATTGTGTACCTTGAAACTATGCCTTCTTAATGTTGGAATATCATAATTTTAATATTAAAATAATATATAAAATGTCGAAGCTATTACTGTTACTGATCAAAAAGTGAAGTCGTTATTCAAATACTTTGAAAAATAGATTATAAAATGAATACATTTTTACACAATATCACTTTGTGTAAGGTCATGTCAATAAAGTGTGAGGCTTGTCAAATAAATCATGATAGAAATCCCAAAGATAATATGATAATTGGTCAAGAAAATCATGATGCGACATAATTTAAAATCAAGAGTAGGAACAAATCCATGCCAAAAGGGGAAAGCCTCTTAAGCATATGCATAAACTATAATTAATGCACTAAGTACCCACAATATGCCATCATTTCATCAGCAACCTATTTTAAAGTACAACAATACATTAATTTAATACTACGTGTGTGCTAATCAACTTCTTTAATTACATGGATTATTGGCTAATCAAACCCTACCTGCCTACCCCAACCCTCATGTCTAATCTAACTAGCAACCTTATGCCCTCTCCTATTTTAATATTCGAAAATAAAAAGTTAATTTTGTAGCATTTGAAGTCTTATATATATTTCAAGAATTTTTATGGACATAATATCTAGTAGAGATGTCAACTGGTCCAAAATGAACTTAAACTGAATAGCCCACAATCCGAATATGTGATTGACTAGCTCACACCCCGAATTAATCTCAATCAAGATCTTTCATATTCCTGAATTATGTAATGATAAATTGTAGTTAAACAACAAGATCTTTCATATTATGATCTTCAAATTAAACTTCAAGGTTAATCTACCATCTAAGATATAACTATATAGATTTCGAGATTTTTTACATGCCTCTAAATATAAAAGGCAAAAATCACTCCATATCGAACACAAACACACAATAAGAATAGATATCAAGAGAAATATAATGTTATACACCTTATTTGAGCACCATCTGTGAGTATCATTCTCGTTTAGTCCATGTTAGTATTATTTATTTTGTTTCATATATTTAGTTTGATTCTAATATTTTAAATTATTATTGACGTTTTAATTTTACAAATTACACAAAAATCAAAGCCTGATTTGTTTTTTTTTTTAAGTTATAGTGAAAATGAACAAATTGAACTTTAATTTTTGTGTAATTTATAAAATTAATGATATCAATAATAATTTTTAAAATATTAAAATTAAATTAAATTTATAAAATAAAATAAATAATGTTATCATGAATCATGCATAAAATTTGTATAGATATCAAGTCACGTACTCTAGAATTGTGTAGCAACAAATCAACAATGACTTTCCATAATCAAGAAAATGTGCATATTTTAATCATTTTCTTGGTGCTATTAAAACATTGAGAAGATTGATGGTACCCCTGGGGGGGGGGGGGGGGGTTCGTGGGTGGGGGGATACCACCCTGCACTACATGCCTTTTGTATAGATGATTTGGAACATTTTCTTTCACGAATAATTTATTATTTAAAATATTGTTTCTAAATAATAAAATAATAAATTAATGAAAAGCATATATACTTTAAGCTACTTTAGATCCTCACAAGATCTACGCGTGGTGGGATTCCACTCAAAGCTTGTCGATCTGCGATTTGTTCATCGCCGCTGCATTAACAGTCACTTTATTTTTATTATTATCAATACTAATATTATTTAAACTCTTTTCATAAAGATAAAGTCTATCTTCACAAAAAAATCTTATACTTTATTTATTCTACAAATTATTGGCAATAATTTATTATTTTATTCATGTCTAGTCCTTTCCATGCATCTCCTCACGTTGTATATCCCTATTTAGTGTAGAACTTTATCATAAATTAATTAATTAATCAAGTAATTTCGATATGATTATCTCAAAAAATTTCAAATACCATTTTTTTTGTTCAGAATTTCTTAAATATCCCTTTTAAATAAATAAAAAACAACATATGATGGGTGTTTGTATTTCATATCATTCAATTCCCTGAATAAACCATGAGATTTCGTCCAATTTGGAAATAAAATTAAATGTGATTAATTAATTAAGTGACATTATTGAGCAGTCATTAAACAAATTCAAGCACGTGAAATTCCACTACAGAAATCATACAACGACGTCATGCAAGAGGATCGATTAACAAAAGTTTCACTAGTAAAATAATTGAACAGAAACCCTAGAAAATATCGATCTCTTTTCTCAATCAAAAATAAAGGAAAAATAAAATGTAATATTGACCTCAACACTCACTAAAAATGGAATCTTAGGGCAACTGGAAATAGTGGGATCCCATTTTCTGGAAATGTTCCATCCACATCCAAAGGAGAGGGAAAGAGGAGAGAGAATCAATCTATCAATTCTTGAGTTTCATAATTCCTTTTTCTCAAAGTCTTAACACTTATACCCTCCTTTTGTTCCTAGCAATACCTAGCTAGTAATTATAATATGTATATTTTAAAAAATTCTGCAATTTGAGTGGGAGGAGACATATATTCTTTACATTTCAGTATGAGATATATACTTTTATAAATGATTTGATATGCATATTATATGCAACTACAAAAAGATATTCAAGTAGTGATGTATAGGATTTTAATGAAATCAAGAGAATTGTCATACAATTTATGAATTTTTTAGATGTAATAAAATTTACTTACATTCACATATACATTTATATAATTAGAATAATTTAGCATTATTAATTTGTGGAGAATTTTATCGTAGTATACAGCTGTGTTTATATATTATGTTGTGGGTAGCCATGAATGAAGATATGCAAGATATGTATGTATAAGTTTTAGATATGTATGAACAACCACCTAGAGAGGAGTTAATTAGTGGTCCAATTTTGATGTGTGCAATTTATTTGATATAATATACAACACTCTTGACACATTCAATTTCTAATATATAGATGTACATGTAGAAATATTATGCTACATATATTATATAAGCATCATATATAAACATCGCTTTTGTTTAGTTCATATCAGTATTATTTATTTTATTTTATACAGTTAGTTTGATTATAATACCTTATAAATTGTTATTGACATTATTAATTTTACAAATTACATAAAAATCAAATTTCAATTTGTTCTTTTATTCATTTATTTGAAGTTATAGAGAAAATGAACAAATCGACCTTTGATTTTTATACAATATGTCGAATTAATGACGTGAATAATACGTTTGAGGCATTACAATCAAAATAAACGTATAAAACAAAACAAATAATGCTAACTGGACTAAACGAGAGCAGTATTCACGGATGATACTCACATAAAATATGTAACATAACATTTCTCTATATATATGAGCATATAGCCATATAGGTAATATATCAAAATTATATATCTATATATAGGATAACATATATACACATTTTTTTAGAAAAGGATAACATATATTATATATACACCTTCAAAAATTAGAAATCAATAAAATGGCTGGCATGAACATGATGCAGATATGTAGGGATCCTTATCTTTGAGTGACAATTTATGGCAGTATTTCATTTCGTCGTGACCTATATAAATTAACAAATACATAAGAGATTTCAAATTCAGGCGCAGAGTTGACCACCCTATCATGTACACAAGAAAATAAATAATTAATTAATAGTTTCAATCTTGAATTAAATATTTCATACTTGTATTAATTTTTTTTGAGACGCAGAAGGTCACCAACATTTAGAATTACAAGAAGGCATTGGTTTGTGTGACAAGAATTATTGCTTCCGATTGCATTCCTTCTTAATTTCTCCCTCCATTTTCCAATAAATATATCATATCGTTAAAAATCACTTACCAAGAAAATAGATAAATTTAGTCTTTTATTCTTGATTATATATCAAGAGTATTGGATATATTTCACCTAATGTAGTATCCGCGACAAGATCACAAGTGATATATATAGAGAGAGATATGTATGTGTGTATATTATTGTTTGGGAAGGTGATAACATTACTCTAGTGTGTGTGTGTGTGTGAAAATGTGACATCTCTGGGGTTGCTGCAGCAATAAAATAATAGGAGAGGCCCATAAAAAGATAAACCCACATTTATTCCAAAGGTCATTGCTGATGTGAACCGTTAAACTTTGCTGTCCTATATAATCCCAAACATACTGCACCATTTTTCCCCACACCCAAAAATGAAAAATCTCAACTACTCTTCTTCCTTATGTATAGTATAGCAAAATAAACACTGCTAGCTGAGTTTCCAAGGTGTTTTTTCAGAAATTGGAGTTTCATTCTGTGGGAAATATAGGGTTTGATTTTGGGTTATTGAGTCTAGTTCAATAAGGGTAAGGGAGGTGACAGAAGAGAGTGAGCACAAATGGTGTTTTCTTGCATGAATTGTTCATGCTTGAAGCTATGTGTGCTCACTCTCTTGCTGTCACCCCACCCTCTCTCTCTCTCTCTCTCACACACACACACTATGCATATAGTCTATATATATTCTCCCTATATGATTTTCTTGTAGAGTTTGGTTTGTAAATGATGCTGCAGCCTGTTAATTTTATTGATTGGCCAAAAGGGTTTTGTTTATTTTGTCATTTTTTGGAGGTAATTTTGTAGCACTACGGTTAGTAACAAGCTGATCTGTGCAATTGTGAATACCCCTTTCTTGATTTAGGGTTTTGCAGATTTGAATATTTCATTTTTGGTGTGCAATGGAGGGATTTACATACATGTGACCAAACCCCCTAAAAAGAAGAGATCTTTAGAAAAGCCCTAATTGAGTTTCAAGAAGGAAGGTATGAGAAACTCTACTGTCAATCTTAAATTTTATTTATAGATTCACAACAAAAACAATTGCTTCTTCCCACTTCTTGCAGCTTGCAGAAAATTTTGACTAATTCTGTGATGGGAGCTGGTGGGAAGTTGCCATCTTCTTCTAGATCAATCTTGTTATCCTACTTGTTTAATTATTTTAATTTCCCTATTTTGTCTCTACTTGAGGGTTTTTTTTTAAAAAAAAAAAAAAAACAGAAACAAAAACAAACAATTAATCTCAAGATTTCAGAAAGTCTCATTCATGAAGTTTGCAATCTAGTATTCATTCCAACAAGTTTATTATATGTTTTAACTAAAACAATAAGTGATTTTCACTTGATTTTTGTTTTAAGGGTGCTTTGCACTAATTAAGACCTTAAATTGATTTTGATTATCTATCTCTTTAATCATCAAAGTTCTTTCCTCCACTAATTGTCGTCTCTTTCTCTTTCATGTTGGTTTCTCTTTTTATTTTTGGATCTCAATTAGATGCATGTCCAGTATAACACATCATTTATAGATTTCAATTTTTCATTATTCTTTGATGTAAGCATAATTAAGTCAAAAAATCTCAGTCATTTGATTGGAATTTTAGACGGTTAAGATTTATGATATGTGGTGGCGTTGTATTTTTCAACACAATAATGAATCATATTTTAGTAGAATAAATGTACTGAAAGTATGCCAAGATATTTATATATTCCATTTTTTCATGCAAATTTCTTCATCTAAATATATGCAATTAGGACTTTATTTGAATCCACATAAAATTATCTTTAATTTGATATATGGTATGTGAAAAATAATTTGCGTCGAGAGAGTTATATTTATTTAATGTTTTGAGATATTTTTTTGAAAGATAAAGTGGACAACTGGCATGAGAGGGAGAGAGAGACAACTGATGGTAAATGAAATTTTACCAAAATGTCTCTTATGTTGTTGCATCAACTCAAGCTACACTGTTATAAGTATTTAAAACCACCGCATCAATCTAGCGCGTTTGTTTTTCAATCGTGCGGTCCAGATTTGGTCTCGGTTATGATATAAGATGATGGCAACTCTATATATGTGTATGTGTGTGTTTGTGTGTGTCTAATACTAAACATTATTTGTGTGTTTTTTGTGACGAGGAAAGCTTGCAACTACTTGTCTGCCTGTATAATTTGCACAAGCGTGTTCAAGCCCTGGATTAAGACAAAGATTCGATTGATGCTCTTGAATTCTTGATTTTGTCATCAAATGCAAGAATTTCTGTTAGCATATTTTAATGGACATTGAACAATCATAGTGTTCGATATTCATGATTACTATCGTAGATCAAGTTTTTAAATTCTTTGTAAAATGTTATCTAGTCATTTTCTGTTAGTTTTCATTTTGTTCTTTTAGTGTGTCTTTGATGTTGTGTTGGTTTTATTATTATTGTGATTATCATCATTCTTGATAGACTTTGCTCGCCAGCTCCTGTCTCTGAATATTTTACATTCATTAAAAAAAAACTAAATGTAACTATAAACTCTAAACAAAAAAAAATATGTAGAGATTAAGGATTACAAGAAACCCTTGTTTTTGTAGCTGCTGAGATCGGTTACCAACAATCAAAGTATGTGTATGAGTATTAATTAATAGCAAATTGATTATCAAATAAGATTAGCATATGATCTCTCTGATAATGGGAGTTCACTCAATTTTTCATAAATTTGAGTCAAAAGTTCATTATATTGTATCAAAGTTGGTGTTGTTTTCTGCAGGACTTTATTGTATTAGGAATTCAATAATTATTTATTTTGGTACAAATATGAAATGGAATTGGTGATATCATCGAGACAATTATATATGTTACCCTTGTATTAGAAATTCAATAATTGTTATAATTGAAGATTGAAATATTATAAGCTTTTGCTATGATCTAGCTAGGTATTTGTTTCTTGAACTGAAAACGAAATTATTATACAACTTAATTAAATACTTACTTAAAGGGCTAGCATTGTGTGTGTGTGTGTGTGTGTGTTGGATTTAAATGATAACCAAAATGAACCTCAATACATAGTTTCAAAAGTTGTACAAGAAAACGGTTAATTCATCACAAAAAATGACACTAGATAGTCTAAGCACCTTGCACGACCCTCGTTTGAATCACATAATCATCTAGGCAATGTGAAAGAGCATGATGTTAAGTGCCGCAGATGGAACACGATACGGGCTCGTGTCGAACCACGTCTCGATTATGCCTCGTAATGAGCTGCTAGGGGCCTCGTCGGACCACCTGTCAGCGAGCTCGAAGCCACACTGAGATGCTGCCGAGAGTATAGAGGGCTCATCGACTCGACGGAAAACATGGCACAGAATGAGAGCAGGAGGCTCTTTGTCATTTCCTGCACATCTCCTGCTAGTTGAAATCAATTCTCTTGCGGTGGCAAATAACGGTATGATCGCCTGAGAGACGTACGTCACGTCCGTCCCGATTATGACGTCGAAACCCTCCTCGTTCAGCTGCTTGATTGCCTGTATGTCTTCTTGATTCCCCCACTCGAGTTTCTTGACATGCAGCAGGTCCAGAGATGGTGGTGATGATTTGAGATTTGATGCTACATTTTCTTGCAATAAATCGACTGCTTTCGTGTCTCCGTCTGTGGCGACTACGAGATCAGCAGATGCAGCAGCTATCATGGGACAGATCCCTCCACATCCTGATCCGAGTTCAAGAACCCGTTTCCCTGCAACGATATCCTGATTCATGGCAAGGACGGATGCCATTAGCCGTGATGATTCCCACAGCATCAAGCCAGTTGATGTGCAGGTGTGCTGAAACTCCCTCGAGAGCACATTTATCTTGAATGTGTAGTCGTGTACGGACACCTCATGAATCTACGAGACGAAGGAAGAATTATTCGTATTAGAGCATGAAATTGCAATTGAAATACCTGCCTGCTTTAAACAAGGCAAGGGTGCTCTGGTACCTCTTCAATGGAAGGTGAGACGCCGAACATTTCCACAGCCATCCCCTCTGACATATCAATTTCAGTTGCTTGGATGTCATCTTCACGTTTATCACAATCTCGTTGTAGTTGGGCCGGAGCATCTCCACCACAAGTACCGTTGGTCTCAGCTGCGCGAAACACAGCTTGTACCCACCACCTGTAATTTGATGCTGTAATGTAACACGCATGCATGCTTTTCGAGCAAGGAATTCCTATAAAAACGATTAGGACTCACCGATTCATTACTATCTCTCTCGATCTATTTTCGACTTGCTTACAACACAAGACGTGTTCTTCCATGCTGAACCCATTTCCTTTCAAAAGATCTTCCAAGAACTCGTCTGAGAAGTAGAAAGCTCTCTGACAGCAGAGTAGATGATATATATGAGAAATCGATGTTATTCACAGAACCTCGAGAAGCATTAATCAGAAGAATACAACTTACAGTGCCATCACCCCTAACATAGAAGTTCTCACTAATCTTCTGTTCCTTGCCGGTGAACCGTTCCTGTCAATATTGCCATACATATGCTGTTAAGAACATTAAAGCACTATTCATACTGAAATAAAACTGATTTCTACTTATCATCGAAAATATCGACTGAAAGACTCAAAACTACTTGGCACATTTGGACTAGTCCCTACCTGAGCAAGATCGCCAGTAGCATAATCGCGAAAAAGTACACGGCCATTTGGCTGCACATTGAAAATATGTGTTGTGTTAGAGAAATTAAGCGCAAACGGACCTCAGTAGTCAAAGCCACAGTATATAAATTGAGTACTCACCTTGAGAATTTTCCTGATATTTTGCATCACTAATGGCATCTTTTCAGGGGATACTGCAGATAAAACGAATATCTACTTAAAAAAGTTAGCCAGTGTGCAATTTTGCATTAACAACAGCATCGTAACCTATCGATAGAAAATTTTACAGCATGTAAACAAAAAAGCAAATCTGCTAGATTGTGATACTAACATAGAACAAAACCAGTGTACTTCTTTATGAAAGTAAAATTTATTAAAAAACGTACAAGGATGCAACCCAAGATCGAAATACAGAGTTCAAAGATCAAAAGACAAATTATTACCATTGTCACAATGTCCACCGAGGAAGCAGCAACATGAGCACACAGATCGTTATTGGTAAGATCACAAACAAATGCATTGACTTTGGCCTCTGTGAAGTCCTTGTGCATCTAGAATGACATTGAAAAACTATGAGTTATAAACAATCAATCAATTTGAGAGGCCAAAGATGGATCAATTGAACATCTTTGTCTGCAGTCAGCAGAAGTTTGTTGGCAATTGCAAATAGTGAACCATGTCAAGGAAATAGAAAGTTGCATTACTCCATTTGCAAGAGAGTGTTAGAAGCCGAAATTTATGGTGTCATTCTCTCAAGATCTCACCTTAACCAGATTCACAGCACGGGGTGAAAAATCACAAGCATGTACAAATAAATCTGGGTATGTTGCAAGCAGAGGAAAGATAGTGTTTCCAGCTCCACAACCAACCTGGTAAGCAACCATCCAAGATTATCAATCGAGAAATTCAAGAGGAAAGCCACACTGATGTGGTATAAAATGAGATACAGGTAACAAAATAAAATCAGACTAGTTCTGCATACGCATGAGAAGATATACCTCCAGGACCACCGTTCTCCCTTCTCCCTGCAAAAAGAAACAAACAAAGTAATCAGAACCTACATGCTCATTTCACATAACCAAATTGCTATCATTTGCACTTACAGAAAAGTGGTGTCCCCATTCCTTGTCCAAATAATGACGATCCTTAAAAAACTGCAGAACATGAAAACCAAACACTAGTATCACACTTTATAGGACGTGAGAGTAATTGATTGGTTCTTGGCTTCTTGCTTGTTCAAACACAGTATAACGAACAATTGTGTATCCAGCCTCTTAAGTTAAGGTCCAGTTCTCTGGATCGCCAAATCATCTATACGTTTGGAGAACCCGAAACAGTAATCTTTATTGGAAACAATGGAGAAGACTCATACGTACAAAAACAACAAACTCAACTATTATTCTTCTTAAGCTCATGGAATTGTATTGGTATTAACAAAGACTTGCCTTGTCCTGATGGCGTTTGTAAAAGATATCCCAGTATTTCTTGGCATCTTTTTCGTACTTCTCTGGCAACAAAAAATACCGATTTAATCAAGACTCAAACCTCAACTAAAAGACAACAGAGAGGCTAAAGAAGTACCAACCTCTCCAGAAATCCGATACTTCATCATTGCAGGGTGCATATATTTGAATTTTCGAATGTTGTGGTTTTTTATTCTCACTAACACTTACTTGAGAGCTTGGTGTGGCTGCCATCACTATTCCCTACTCAACTACAGAAAATCGGACACAATCATATAAAAAATCAAAAAAATCTCAATAATCCAATCCAAGTCATTACAAGTGAAAATTATGAAATAGAGGCATCATAATTCATAAAGGTTGCACAAACTCTAAGTTAACAGAATTATTCAGTGATTCCAAAATCTCCATTTAAGCAAAGCATAAATCTACACTGAGAACCCGTTCAACTGATAAACTATACGCAGCATCCATCAAAATGATTACAAACTTCAGTTTAGAGCGTGCGAATATTCAAAAAAATCAAACAATTCCACCTAAATTGGTGTGTGTGCGCGTGTGTGCGAGCTTATTAGATACTGGAAAACAAAACCAGTCGGCAACAGCATTGAAGAAGATCGAGAAAACGGACCTTTTGTGAATTAACAGAAGAAATTGCAATCAAATAGCTAAGATAACAAATCTATGCAGTGGAGAGCAGATGATGGATGCTTGTTGCGGCTTTTATTAGGATTAAGTTGGAAATATTGTATACAAATCTGCTGGAGAGAGGAGCTGAAGTAGGTTGCTTAGTATTTCAATCTGAACATTTTGGTTTTATTTTTGGGGCGATTTATCTATACAATTTCTCATGTAAAATTTTAAATTGGTAAATCATAGTCATCCTTTTTTTTTCTTCCTTTTTGTTTTTCGAAAAATAATGACCCAATTTGTGTCCCATTCATATATCATTTTATTTTTTTCATATATATATATGTTTTAATTGAATTTTGTATTTATTATTAAAAATTTATTGTACGTAATTATTTTATAGAATTTAATATCTCTTTTATTAGATAAAAATTAATTATTAGAATTGATAAATTCAAAAGTAGGGTACATATATTTTAAAATTTTCAATATTTTCAAATAAACATTGATTATGATTTGTTATATTATAATAAATTTTATTTTTATAACAAATAATATTAAAATAACTGATATAGTGAATGGAATACAAATAATGTGACACAGAATCTCATTCTGGCCCGTAAGTCAGATTTAAAATTTGTTCTCATTTATGAATATATTTATGTTTTTCAACTTGATAATATGCAAATTAATGCTACAAATAAATGTTTGCAAAACAAATCAATCATGTATTTATGAAGAAAACAAACACAAGTGCTGGAAAAATAGGAAATTTGAGGGGATAGAAAATGATAAAATTAGATATCTAAAAGGTTCCACTATAAGATCAAAATTATTACAACACCTCTCGCTTTAATTGTCTAACAACGTACTACAAAAAGAATTAACCTCAACCTAATACAAGCATTCTCAACATTAATTTTAAGTCCAATAATTTGCTATAATAAAAGAAAAGTTGTTGAAATGTTTATAATTACAATAAAGGCCAATTTCTGGGGAGCTATACTTTTCATGATGATACTAGTGATTGTTGAGTTTCTTCACTTTTAGTAGCTGCCGCTGCCTTGACTTCCTTCTCTGAGATGACACGATTCAGTTCCTTCTCGTCTTGGCTGGAGCTTCCCGTCTGCTCGATACCATGGCGGACCCCGTTTTCGACCACGGGGGCGTTGCCGTTTTCTGATGCGTTCTTGGCCTCTGCGTTCTGGTTCTGGACTGGTTTTGGTAGTTCTCTGGAGGGTGAGGTTGCTAATAGGCGGCTGATTCCGTCGAACAAGTTCTTGGCATCTGTGATCAGAGCAGCTCCACCGGGGTAGCAGCGGCCAAAGCATGCTGCGCAATGTGGGAAAGTGACCTGCACGGGGCCAGCATCATCGTGTGAAGTTCGGAAATGATACTGCAGCTAAATTGACGGATTAGAAGCAGAGCTCACCTCGATGAATGCTTGGCAAAGTTTGAGGAAAAGTTGAGACTCGTTGTCTCGCAGCATTTTGGTTGTGTGGTATCTCAGTAGGGTATCGGAAACAGCCTGCAAATCCTTGACTAGTTGTTGAGCGAGCACGTGTTTCAAACTTATTGGAGCGCAAGGGCGCAATTCGTTCATTGCTGCAGATACGCCTGCACCCACCCCACGAGGAAATATGATAAACACCAAAGTGTCTGTGAAGCCACGACACATCAAACAAGGTTTCAACTTTTGAGCTCACCATTGATGAAAACAGCAAGAGGTGGATGTTCCATAAGACTTGAAGGAGGAGTAACATCATCGTGACTTTCGTTGCCAAAACTATTGGCATTAAAGCCAACTGCTGGCAACGGGACCCAACGATGAGAATCCAACATTAACTGGATAAAGCAAAACATATATGTCATAAACCTTCAGCCAAGAATGAACATACATATATATATATATATATATACGTAATAAGATCATAGGGATCCAAATCATATGCCTAATGAGAAAAAACAAAAAGCATGACGGCTTTGCAACTTTGCAAGCATGACATAATTGTCTGTTTGCAGATAATACCTGAAAATTCTCAACAGCACTACTCATATTCTTTGAAAATAGATTAAGAACTGCTCTGCAAAGATGAAAAAATCAAGTTAAGAGCTAGCCGAATGCCAAGTTTCAGAAAGATCTGTAAACAGCAAAAAAACATTACTCTTCAAATAGTGGGGGAAGCAGCCCTCGAAAATCCAAACCAACCGATCCTAGGCCCATGGCACAATACTGCAGACAACCACGGAGAAATAAATGAAAAACCATTGGTTTTAGGAGCATAAATACAGCACCAGTGACCACCAATGGTTCTCACCATGCAATGATCCAGAATACTTGACAGGGGTCCACCTTCACTGATCTTTGGAAGCATAATTATTTCGAATAATCGGAAAAAAAAATATCAAATATAACTACGAATGGTGTAGAACTACCTTTATCAAGTTGCTTTCGACCGAAAGTGCAGTAGAGATCCGTCAATTTCTGACAACATGAGTGAAATGAAACAGAATCATTCTGCAGAAATCGAAAAAAAAACATAAAATATAACTACAAATGATGTAGATCCACCTTTATCAAGCCATTTTCGACCAAAGTGTAGTTGAGATCCGTCGATTTTGAAGAGACTACAGAGTTTTTTCAAGGTTGAAACATTCTGAGATGGCATCGAATAGCCAATATTTGGCCAATTTTCGACAAGAGAATTGCGAGGACAGTGAGACCTCCACCAAATAGGAACGGAGGTCCATCGATTATTCGTAGAATATGGATTTTTGTGAAGGAATTGTGATGTCTTGAGAGGAAGGACGAAGGAGAATTAGGGTTTGGGTTTTCTTCAATAATAAAGGAGGCGCTGCGGATGAAAGTATGACTTAACCCTAGAGCCTTAAGTTTTATTTGATATTTATACTGTCATTTAATGAGCCAAATTTAATTTGTTGGGAATGTTGGGTCCAATTAAACTATCCGGCCCATTTTAATTGGTAAGTGGAAAATACCAAAAAAAAATTGTATTGATTATTTACTTCAATTATTGGGCCGCAATTAAATTAGGTTTGAGTTCAATGGATTCCCAATTAATGCAACCTAAATTTTTGATCAATATAGTTGAATTTTTCAGTTTTTAACATTACATCGCTTTCATAATTCTTTTATGTCTTATTAATATAACATTAAATAATAATAAGATGAAATGATGTTAGTTTATAACTATTAATTATAGATTGTGTACTTCAACTAAAAAATATATTATCTTAAAATTTGGTTGTGCATATGGATATAATAAATTATTTTAATCAATGTATAATTACTTACTATCTATAGTTGTTGTTTTTTTATATTATTTGAATATTAACCACGTTGGTGGGATCAGACATAATGGCTCTTACAAGTGTTGTTTTCATTGATTGATCTCCTCTTATATTATATAATTATTCTAAGGTCTGTTATCATAAAGTAGGCATATCATATATGTTCACGGTTTAAAATAACATGTAAAATTAAACTAATAATAATAAAATTTGTAAGTATACCTATATTTGAGCGACAAACCCTCCGGTTTAATTCAATTAAAAATATGCAATTATTTAAATTGAT
Source organism: Monilaria moniliformis (assembly GCA_034509125.1). NCBI lineage: Eukaryota > Viridiplantae > Streptophyta > Magnoliopsida > Caryophyllales > Aizoaceae > Monilaria > Monilaria moniliformis. Next base: position 2,288 of record JAYDZE010324157.1, on the reverse strand, counting down.
CGTTGTTAGAAGAAGTCTTCTCTCATTATTAACTTCATGTGGCGCAACTTGTGCTACTCGAAATGCAGGCCACTAACACATCATTTATTAAACTTCAATCTTTTTTTTCTTTTAAGATTTGGAACATGATTGATTGGAGATTGAATTGTGTAACAATTTGGGACATGTATAGTGTAATTTGATATGTAGATATTACTTCTATTATTTTTGATGAAATCATTATAAATCAAATATTCGTATTGATATATTTTATAAAGATAAAATGTAACGAACAAATCATGCCAAGTTTTTATTTTATTCTTTTTTTTATTTTTCTTCTCTTTATTTTTAATGTATTTCCAAAAAATTTAGTAATTTGTTTCATAATAAGCATACTATGTGCATTTTATATCAAAGATTGTGATATAATCTTTAATTTGATATATGATATATAATAAATGTATGTGAAATGAGAATTATAATATTTTGGAGTTTGAGATTGATTTATTGAAAATTTTCAATTTTAATTTTTTTAAATTTATTTTAATGTTTGTCTAAAAAAGAAATTATAATATTTTGTCTTTATATGGAAGATAAGATCACAATATGGATGATTTGTTATTTACGTAAATGTTGGTTATTTGCAATTATATAGTATCAAATTCAATTCAATGCAAATAAAAATTAAATACATTCTATTTTGTGTTATAAGATACTAATAGTTGAACTTGAATTCAATTTGACTGGAAAATATATCGAATACAAATCTCTTTAGTGTCCACCACGTGTTTAACCATTATATTTTAAATCTACATACATTTTTTGAATTATTATTTACCATATCTCTTATTTTAAAATTTAGTATTTTATTATAGTTTTTGAGTAACTAAAGATTTTACAGTTTCTTAATATTTTTGTATTTTGAATTTACATTTTTTCTTAGAATTACATATTCTTCCCTGCTATGGTGCTTATTACAATTCTCTAAATGGTAAGTATGTATGTAGAATCCAAATGGAAGAGCAGCTCATTATGTGAATTTTTTTTTCTCATTTTCACATTAAGAAGACTATTAAAGTTTTATGAACCCATGGAGTTCAATTTCGTAATTTGTAGGATTCTATTAAGGGTGTATTGATATATATAATATTTCGCATAGAATTTTTTATCGAAGTCAAGTTATTAATTTATAATTTTGAAAAAATGGCTTTACGATTATGGAATACAACTATTCATTCATAAGTGCATATTCCAAATATAGTAAGATGGAATTCATGTTACATAATTTCTTTATCTTGAATCGAATAAGTGAAATACCATAAATATTATCTTCACTCCAGCATCTTGATCTCCAAATAATTTATAATAAAAAAAAACAAAGTGTAGCAGATGAGTGAATAAAGAATAAGAGATTTTGTGCTAATAATTATTTTCGTATAATCGAACTTCCATATTTAAGATGCATACAATCCATTTATTTTTAGTGGTCGATAGCTACATAAAGAATTGATTACATGTTTATCCTTCCAAAGAAAGCAATGTGTGTTGATATCAAATGTTATAACACACTATTAGATTGATTATGTAAAAGAATAATGTTTACTCTTCTCAGCACTTATTTGCTCTATTATCTCCGTTAATTGAAATTTTCGACTTTTGATTAAATAAACTACTGCTTGTATTTTAGGTATGATTCACTAAATATAATGTTGAATATATAATTTTTTATTGGAGAAATCGTGTTGTTATCGTATGTTATTGCGTTGTGTCAATACGATTAGAAATGTGTCGCTAACAGGTTCGTGTTGTGCATGTCTTAGGGTTTGAACGTAGTAAGTCGAGTTAGTGTTTGGGTTGAAGAACAAAATTTTACAAATTAAATTGTTTTTTATTGTCAATATAAAAGTACAAGTTGACCCTTCAGACTTTACGTTATATATTCAATGACAATTTATATAACAACATTGAAGTTGCAATGTGGTGTCATAAGGAATTTCAGTTGCTTGATTTACTAATAGAATAAACTGAGATTTATGTGTTAGATATTTTTGTTATAACTAATTTGTCAAAAGTACAAAGAAAAATACTAAAACTTCTATAATAATTTTATCAAAACAACACCTATCAACTCTCTATAATATTTCTCAGGCAAAGAAAAAATAATGAGATAATTGTTTAAACTCGAATTAGAGTATGTATTTTGTAAATTCCGAAAACAACAAGTGTTTATATATCCATAGCATTAATTTCCATTAGATCTTCATGTTCCAATAAGGATTTAAAAATATTCTTTAATGTTTAATTTGCAA
>JAYDZE010324046.1:0-18259 GCA_034509125.1 Monilaria moniliformis | reverse complement strand
AAAGTAGGAAGAATTAAATGCATGAAAGAATTTCTTATATTAACCTAGTAGATCCCGGGTAGGGGATTCCTTCATTGAAATATTTAAAATCCCAACAAGAGTAGGGCAGAGCATCGATGGAGGAGAAGGCAGAATATGAATCAGCGTAGCTCGTGTGTCCTTCTTAGTCAAATGGATGACTTGCCGTGTCATCGAATGATGCCATATCTCTCTCTCTCTCTCTCTAACCAGACACTGTATTTTCTCTCTCCCCCTAAACAGGCGATTGTTGCAGTGTGTGTTGGGGGAGATGAGAAAGAGGGAAGAGAGAATGAGTGAGGTAGCTATCATGTGTATTTTGATTTTTTTTTTAAATTAGTATCAAAACAACGTTTTAATTGTCACGTCGGTTTCGATTTGGGGATCTTGGGAAATTGGCAGCAACAACAAAGTTCCTGATTTTTGCGACCAAGTTTTATGTTCGTGGGAAAATCCAAAATTCGGTCATAGTTTGTGATATTAGCGACCAATTGCCCTAAAATATAATACAAACTATGATTTAATATCTAAAATATTGACCATTGAATAGAGCCAAAGTTGAAATTTTACATAAATGTAAAGGTGGCAAAAGACTGGGCCAGCCTCAATCGGAGGCCATTAGGCTTTTTTTAGAAACCGGCCGGGTTAGGCTAGTCCGAAGATACTCTTTACCAAAAAATGAAATTCATTTAGGTCGATCCGATCTTATCCGACTTTCTAGTTTGTGCATGGGCCCGAGCCGACACGAAATTACATTTGTTTGAAGTTAGCTGGCCCATACACTAGTGTACTACATATGTGATATGTCCGTACACATGCAGTAAAAATGAGGTGGCATGGAAGAAAAAAAGAAATAGAAAAAAGAGAAATAAAATGCCGGGGATATGCCACATCGTTTTCTCCTGTCGACCATGCCTCTCTCCCTCTCAATTCTCAAAGCATCGAGCCTTCAATCACATCTTCAAAACAAAATCTAGAAAAAGAAAATCCGGAAATGAGCACTCCACCAATTCACACACAACCGTTCGACAAAATGCCTCAACAGAGAAACATTTGTTTCCAAATTTTATCTGGAAATCCATCTCGGAGAAATCTCTCGAAATCGAAAGGGAAACCGTCGCTGAAGGTTGTGTAGCATGTGTCGTGCCGGAGATATCGATTTCTGTGGTGAATGTGATGGAGGATCGGAGGATTAACGGAAAACACGGCAGAATTGATCGGAAACATCAACTCGATTTTCTACGGAGTTTAGTCCACGCACACCGCTTAAGATCTGTCAATAAGCGGTGAGTACAATTTTCTGTGTAAATATGCTTTGACAAAAATTTATGAACGTCTATTTCAATTAGGTCGCTAGAATTGGGATATATCATTAATCGTAATTTCTCGTGAATGTAAACAGAGGATTCGCTGCCATAAATTGATCAATTAATCTTAATTTCTTTCTCTTGCCTTGTTAAACTTTTCACCAACATATGTAACAAGCATAAAACGCTAAACCTCCGATCATATTTCGACTCTCATTTACATTAGTAATTGATTTTTGAATAATGTCCAAATCATATACAAAATGAAATATGAAAACTCATTATGAACATGAGCAATGAATCAACCCAATTTAAGCCATGATCAATCAGTTCATCACAACCCCAACTGCCACACACAGCACCCAAATCCATGTCTGCAAAGACCAAAACACCAAACGCAAGCCTCATAATCAGTATGCAAGAAAAATAAACTTCAAAAACAACGAAAAATACAATTTTTTCCATACCTTAATGGAGCCAAGAAAGGAGGAAGCAGTGCTAGGAACAAGGCCAGTGAACCCAATATCATAAGAAGTGCTTCCATCCGCCTTGAACAATCCAAAGTTCCTCTCCGAAGTTGGGCCGGGCTTCGAATTCTCATTAAAAAGGGCGAAAACATACGCCTTCACGGGCCTCTTAGGCCTATAAGGCGTCCCCTTCTTCTTCATCAGTCTCTTCTTGAGGTTCCCGTTGTAAGTTTTGGCGTTCTTGAGCGTTGCACCGGCCTCGTTGTCGTCTCCCTTCGACGCCCACCCCGTCTCCGACACGATCACCTCCATCCGGTGAAAATCGACCTTCTCCAACGCCGCGTAGGCCGCATCCACCATTGCATCAAACATGTTGTCGTAATGCAGCTTGGTCTTGGCGTCGTAGATGCCTTTGTTCTTCTCGAAGATGGCGTAGTTGAGATCGATGTGCGAAGGGTCGCTTATGTAGGCGAGGAAAGGGTATGCATTGATGTAGAAAGGGCTCCCAATGTGCGAGAAGAATCGGAGGAGAGGCCTCATGTAGGGGAGGAGAGTGTCCTTGAATGCCCCTTCTGATGGGGGGTATGTGGTGGCGAAGACGGCGGCAGAGTGGGGGCTCGAGATCTCGATCTTGTCGGCAAGGCTCAGCTGGGTGAGGGCGTTGTAGACGTTCCGGACCGCGGGGACGAGGACCTCCCAGAGCTCGGGGTCCCCGCCCCCGAGGACCTCATTCCCCACGGCGATCCCTGTGATGGACGTGCCAGGGAGGAAGGGCTCGACGTTGGTCTTGACCCAGTCCACGGCGCGGTCCTGGTTGACGCTTATGTCACGGAGGAACTCATTGCCGAGGCCCACGATTATCTCGATCCCCGACCCCGAGAAGGCCTTGAGGACATCGTGATCCGCATCATAGATTCGAGTGTTCTTGATCTTGTTCGCCTTGAGGAGCGTCACGACGCTCTCGGGGTGGGGGATGTTGTCAGCGATCCGGCCGTAGTTCACCCCGTACGTGCCCGTGAATGCATCTACACAGAGACAAGTACGGGTGTGTTATTAATGTCGCGTACCGACTGGGTAATGAAAATTGAAACAGTTTGTCTGAGTAGCAATTGGATTATAACCACTTTAATAAAGAACAATAAGAATGCCAAATGATTGCTGGCACGGCTACCCACCCTAAACGTTACACATTACATTTATTATTAAAACAAGACTCGATCATACTAACATGTTTAGAATTGCAAATCATGAGTGAGAGAGAGGAGAACGTACCATGTGACGGGAAACTCGATAGCAAAATGAAGCAGAAGAGAAGGGGGGAATATGCAACCATCTTGAATTGAGAAGTAAATAGCGATGGGCATCCCATTTGTAGAAGTAGGGACACTATTAGAATGTTATTGTTTTTCAAAGGAAGATTTCAACGTTGTAAACGTAGAATGCTTTGTCTGCAGGGATGCCATTTCTGGCAGATGATACCAAACAACAAATTAAAAGATTCCAAACCTTAATTCTAAGATGTGGTTTTCTAATCAAATATTTGAACTTGGTTGGCTTGGAATAAGATTCCTAACTTTTCATTGCCTTTTAAGTATGCTTTTCATCAATGAATCTTGATCCACACTTTTCAACTATCTTTTTGCCTTTCTCCATAAACTTTTCGAAGGTATCTCGTTTCCTACCTTCTTCAATTTTAGTGAATACATCATCAAATTTTCATGCACGAACGTAACATCGTCTATTTTTTTAATGCCAATTTTCAAAATGTGATACGTAAACGTTACAGTTAAAAATATTGATATCATTTTACCACTTGCAAGTTGAGCAGAATTTCTCCCAAAGTCGCCGTCACAATGGTCCAACTATTCATTTAAATACATTAGACTACGAAATTTTAGCATCTCAATTAATTTATTTTAATTTTTCACCAATTCAAATCCGCTGAAATATTCTGCGTCTAAAAACCAACAACTAAATGACAAAACACAACTTTATTAGTAAAACATTTCCTCTCAAACCAATAAGTCAGAATTCGAGTTACCCAGAATACATGTGTGGTATAAGTTATAACTCCAAAAAAAAAAAAAAAAAAAAAAAAAAAAGACTGCTGCAGATGAGAAGACAAAAGTGAAAGAACAAAACATACATTGTTCAATGCTTCTAACTTTAATTGTGGAAGATGTCATATTATTTGGTCATCTGTCTGAGAAGCAGCAACAACTGCAGGTCAATTCGCTTCAACTATTGCATCAAGATTTCAATTTTCGTCATGTTTGAGTTAAACATATTGTATATTCATACACAACATTGCAATTAGATATCAACTACAAGAGAAAATAGCATGCTTTCCATGTCTTGTCCCAAAAAAATAATCATCCATACCTAGATAATTCTTTATTCTCCAAAGGATACGACAAAAGTGAACCAACACACACCAAATATATCAGTATTCTGAATCACTAAATACATAACAACACAGAAATATGCATACAAAAGATCCATATACCCATCTTTGCTAGCAGGCATCGTCTCAAAAGTTCAAACAACTCAGAATCATGTCTTAACTACCTGTGGTAACCGCCGCCTAAAGCAGGGGCTCAAAACCAAGCAAAAGCTACAGCACAACACCCAGGGGCAGCTGAGAAGTCGGGCTAGCGCAGCATGGCATAATATAACATTATATCCACAACACCAGAATACAAAGCTACGAATGTCAGATGTAAAATATATCCATGTCCCTATCTCTAATAGCTCCAAGTTACATTAAGATTACAGTCATCCAAGTTTGGCGTATTTTCAAAATCAGAAAAAGGTACCCGACGCTTAGATGCTCTAAATCAACAACATTTAGCAACTAATGGGAGTTGGAGAGGGATGATGTGGCGATTGGTTCACCTTGCCGTTATCCATGGACTCCGCCTTCAAATTCTTACCTTGTTCCTGCTCCTGTTCCTGCACCTGCACGCTCGTTTTACTACTGTCGTCCTGGATCCCATTTATTTCCTGAGTAGATAGGTGTGGCCCCCCATTGGCCACCTGCATTTCAGCTCCATTAGTTACTCCCTGTTCATGATCACTGGACTTATCCGGGGTGGTAAGTTCTTCCTTAGTTGCTCTCTGTTCATGGTCATCAGGCTTATCCGGGGGGGTAAGTTCGGAAGAAGCTTGTGGATACACCTCAGATACTGGTTCCTCCACATTCTCAGATACCTTCTCGTCTTCAACTTTTTCTCCTTCGTGTGAAGCATCTTCAGTGCCATTATCTTTTTCAGTCTTCTCATCATCATTCCCATTCATCTCGGGTTTGACATCCTTGGCATCACTCTGCATGTCAGCATCAGTTGCCACACCCTCTTGCTGCTGGCCATTCCCTGCAATTCTGGCATCATCCTGTTCGCTCACCTTCACAGTTTTCTCCTGCAGTTTGTCTCCACTACCGACTTTGGTTCCTTTATCTTCATCGGTTTTCTCTTCAGTTACAGCATCTTGCTTTTCATCAACTTCCATCCCCTTAGCTTCCTCTTTCCCAGCTTCTTTTCCTGCATCCGCCGCTTTGTCTTTCTTAGTTATTGATGATCTTTTGCGTCGTTTCATTTGTGGCTCAATCTCCTTAGATGTAGGAGATGACTTCACCTTCTCACTGATCCTAGCAGATCTTCTTGGCGTCTCACCGGTACCCCAGTCGAATTCTGATATTGCAGGATTTCCCTCATGGGATTTTAGATACTGCTCCAATTGCTTGCGGTTGCTGATCTCCTCCCCAGTGGGTGCAACAAATACAATATCATTTTTCCTGGGAGTACCAGCCCTTTTCGGTAAGTACTGCCAAAATATCAGAACAAGATATTATTAGAAAATCCGGTAACAATCACCTAAATGTCTCATGCCTTCCCATAATTCTATGTGATGTCCGTACATCATAATCACCAAATTCTCATCCATTTCAGGTTTTCAAAAAGCTGGTTTTGTTCACATGAAAACATACCATCTTGACCAATAAGACAATTTCCCAGGATGCAAGATATTAAGTTTACCCAATGAGCTCAATGCGAGTCACGCAGAGAACTCAACAAGCCTAAAACATACTCCCAACAAGCCTAAAACAAGCCTAACAAAGTCAGGATTCAAAAAATTAGGTTAACAAGCTCAATACGAGTCACGTAGTAGAACTCAACAAGCCTACAAAACATACCCTAAACTAGACATCACATTCCCATTTTCATAAGCAGGTAACAGGATAAACAACAAAACAAGAATTGCAATAATTGAAGGAAAAAACAGAGACTCGCTTGATCTGTAAAAGTACAGATAAATTTAGAAATATTCAAGAAGCTTAATGTGGTATTGCCATTTTACCAAAGGGATAAAACACTATAATCAGCAAAAACAGAACTAAGGTTACTGTTATAACAATCTCCCAGACAGCAAGCAGTAGTTTATGCCACAAACTCTTATCAAGCATCTTCACTACGAAACATTTTTTTTTTGTTGTATAAACGCTGTTTAAAACATCGGTTCCAAGGCAATTGTTTTTGCCCATAACTGCAGAAAATTATCACTCCAAACTAAAACTATCAACAAAACAGTCCTAAAATAAAAAAATCAACAGAAATGAAAGGAGAGAAACTCCATAAATCACAATAGTTTCTGCCAAATGGGAACTTACATAGGCAAACCCATACTAATATCAAAATTCTACCATGGGAAAACAAATAAAACTTACTGTCCACAATATGAATGAAAAATTATCGTAAATTAGTAAGAACTGCTAAAGGAACGAAATTTCACAAAAAAGTAATAAACCCTAGCACGACAAAAACAGGGAAACCGCAACCACACGAGAAAAAACAAGCAAACAAACACCAAAAAAGAAAAAGGCATAGCAAAAATTCATCCATATAAAACCTTATAAACTGAGCTCTCTATGCAAGTCAGCAGCAAGCAAAATAGCTATAAAAAGGAAGGCATAGAGTACCAATTTCTTCCAGGAAGCAGGAGCAGGGAGCTCCACCGACACAACGTCGTCACTGCGCTGAATCTCCGCCATATTCTCGTGGACCTACACAACCAAAACCAGGTGAAGTTCCATCAAGGTACTACAAAGACGAGCGGAAACGTAAAACCAAGCAAAGCAGACAAAAGACCGGTCGCAGTGAGATGCTTCAGCTACCTCTTTTCTGCGTCTCTCTGCTTATTCTCTCTCTCTAGACAAAAATGTGCTCAAAAACTTAACCGCCACGACGCCTTATATCGAGATAATGCTAAAACCACCTCAAAAGGGGCAAAGAGATATTTTACATGGGACACGTGGCTCCCGCGAGAGTCGTGGATCTGACCGTTGCAGACAGTTTCTGATTGCCTCGTTTGGAAAGAAAGTTCTCGAGCGGGTGCGCTGGGACACGTGCCGCCCCATCAGAGGGGCTGTGACGATCTAACGGTGATCTCCCGGTTTACTTTGTATCTATCTCTCCCTATCTTAGATTTCGGTTGTCAGCTGATCCGCCACGCGCCATATTGGGGAGTGCGGAGACGGGGAGTTGTGGAGTGTGGGATTTGAGATGAGTGAGATCATGCGCGGCGGGTGAGAGTGGGGAATAGAAAGGTCGGGATAACGTTCCCGAAATGGTCGAGTAAACTGGAATGGAGAGTGGGGTTTGAGGTCCGGATGAGGATTGTTCAATGGTGGGAATATTGCGGTGAAATGAATTCAGTAGGTGGGTTGGTGACGTGGGAATCGGCATTTGGGCCGGGCTATTGATCGGGTTGTGATAATTAATTGGCTTATATGACTTGGGCTGGATATCATTCATCAAAGTATGTGGTTGATTTTCGTTGTTAATTTCTACAATTTTTTATTTATTTTCTTTGAAATCGTGTTTGAGCTCGTTTGCTTGATAAAGGTTTCCTGCTTGCTTAGTATTATATTATCTACAATGTGTATTTTTTTTGAAAGGAAAAACAGAAACTTATGTTATTAAATCTTGATGAACAATGTCAGAAAGCCATGCGGGGCAAGTCCCCGTCCATGTGACTTTCGAAGAAATATTACGAGCAAAATGCGCTAAACAATGCGCGGCCCGATTGGCACTCAAACCCCTACTAACATATATTTTCTTGCCATCTGCATAATGTCTGCAAACTCCTCCGGAAGGAAGCTGCGCGCTTCCGCTTAGTCGACCATAACGCGTGCAGCGAGAATCGAATCTGTATAAATTTCGAGTGGCACTATCTGTTGTTCCATCGCGAACATAATCCCATCAACAATGGCCATCACCTCGGCAATCGTGACATTGGAGCGGGCCTGTGTTCGTCGGGACATCGCACAAATAAACTGGCCTTGGCCGTCTCGAATAATCGCACCCACGCCAAAAGCATTTGTGTCTGGACTGAACAACACATCGACGTCCATACGAAAACGCCCCATCGTCGGTTTACTCCATTTTTTCTCCCCACATTAGACTCCAAGGTCAGGACGTGACCTATAGGTTTGCATTATCCGACGATTCGATTCCCACATCTCACGGCATTCCTCCGCATGCGGCCGTCTAACTGCATCCTTTTCGCCATGAGTTAAGCTGCACACATAACCCCAAATGTGCCACGCCAAAGAACACCAAACTTCATAGTCCACTGCACCCCATCTCTTTCGCACCGCTTCTGCTATCTCGGCCGCCTCCGCCATATCACCATCTTTGAGTATCGCCCAAAAGCCGCTAGCTTTCCAGATAGCCTTTACTCGTGGGCAAAAGAATATGGCGTGAGTAGATGAAGCCCATCTATCCCTACACAGGCCACAGATACCCGAAGCCGGAACGTGGTGAGCTCACAGATTACCCGAAGTAGGAATAAGATTACGAAACAGACGCCACAGAAAGATTTTTGCTCTTGGTACGATAGAAAGATTCCATATATGTTTACCCCACCAAGCCGTCTCTTTCGCACTTGTGTACTGACTCTGGTCGAAGTGTCCCATGACTAGTTTATAAGCCGATTTTACTGTGAAGAGGCCATTGTTTTCGAACACCCACCACCGATCATCCTTAGTCGAGGATTCCCCAATAGGGGTATTAGAACTGCAAGAGATTCATGTGGTAGCAAAGTCTCAGATATTACCCTTTCATTCCATGTTCCGTTGTCCATCATAAGTTCGCTTACGGTCTTAGCTTCCTGCCGCCTTGCATCCCGGCCTATGACAAGACCCTCCTGGAGCCCTACCACCCATTTATCACCATAGTCCTGGATGTCCCTTCCGTCACCCACTCTCCATCTGTAACCTCTATCCACCAAGTCTTTACTATTACTAATTGATTTCCAGATATAGGAGTCATGTGCTTTAGTCTCCACCGCAAGCAAACTTCCTCCTTTAACGGACCTCCCTTGAAAGACCCTTGCTACTAGTGAAGTGGGGTATTGAAGCAGCCTCCATAATTGTTTCACAAGTAGGGGTTTATTGAAACCATTCAGATCTCGGAACCCCAACCCACCCTGCGCCTTCGGTTTACACAACTCCCTCCATTGTGCCCAATGTACTCGTCTCCTATCCGCTCGATCCCCCCACCAAAAATCAGCACACATTTTACGTAGATCATGACATAAACCGTCCGGGATCTTGAAGCACTGCATGGCATATGTAGGCAAAGCTTGTAACATGGCCTTGATCAAGACTTCTTTACCTCCCTCTGAAAATTCTCTCTGATTCCACGCCATTATTTTCTTCTGTATACGTTCTTTGATGTAACCATACGTCCGACAAAAGTCGATAGGCCCAGATACGTCACTGGTACTCGCTTTTCTTCCATCCCCAAAATGTGCCTAACTTGTTGTTCAGTAGTTCTCGAAGTATTTGGGCTAAAGGAGAGGGAAGACTTGTCGGTGTTAATGAGTTGACCCGAGGCAGCCTCATATAGCCGCAGCACTCTCTTTAGTTCCCTCGCTCCCCTCTCTTCCGCTTTGAAGAAAACAATACTATCGTCCACAAAGAACAAATGAGAGATGGTGATTTGTCTTGGAACGATGGGCACTCCTTGAATTTGTTTCACCCGTTTCGCCGCATGCAAAAGCGAGGATAGCCCTTGAGCACATATTACGAAAAGAAACGGAGATAAGAGATCGCCTTGTCGCAGCCCACGAGAAGGAATCATCTCGCCATAAACTTTCCGATTTACCAAAAAGGAGAACCGAACTGTCCGTACACACATCATAATCAAACGCTGTAAACGAGTAGGGAAGTTGAGAGTATCCAACATAGCTTCAGGGAAGTTCCATTCAACACGGTCGTAAGCTTTGCTCATATCTAATTTGGCTACGGCATATCCACATTTTCCTCCTTTCTTGCTTCGCAACCAATGTTGGCATTCATAACTAATCAGGACGTTATCTGTTATTAACCGTCCTCGGATGAACGCACTTTGTGCCTCGTCAATAACCCTTCCTAACATCGTTTTAAGTCTATTGGAAATAGTCTTTGCAACAATCTTATACAACGTGTTACAAAGACTAATCGGCCGAAAGTCGGCGACCTTTTTTGGCGTTTCCATTTTCGGAATTAGACAAACTAAAGTGATGTTCCATTGTGTCACATCGCCTTTGCCATTTAAAATCTTGAGGGCTCTCTCTGTGACCTCTGCTCTAATTTCTGGCCAGAAAAATTGAAAAAAGTGCGCATTAAAACCGTCAGGTCCCGGTGCTTTGGAAAGATGCATATCAAATACTGCGCTGTGCACTTCCTCGGCTGTGAAATCCCATTTGAGCATTTTGAAATCCTCCTCATTAACATGTTCCTGAACCACTCCTGTCACAAGAGCAATTGACTCGGCCCGTGGACTGTTCGTTGTGAACAGAGTTTGAAAATATTGTTGGATAATCTCCGCCTTAACCTCTTCCCTCTCGTGTAGAATTCCATTCCCATCCTCTAGCACCTTAATTTCATTCTTCCTTTTTCGCCGCGATGCCTGCATGTGGAAAATCCTTGTATTTCTGTCGCCGTTGATCATCCAATTTATGCGTGCTCTTTGTTTCCAATGGATTTCTTCAACCGCCATCGCCTCTTCAATTTTGCCAGAAAGCTCGATGAGCTTTAGGTGAGTCCATTTGCCATTCGTGTTCTTCATCAAACTTTGTCTCTCCTTACGCATCAAATCAATATCTCTTGCCCGAGTATTGCATTTTACCTTCGCCTAGGATTGGAAAAACTCTCCACATTTTGCCATCTTTCTATTGAAATCCTCCTCCGACCGAAGATACTTCCATTCGCACAGAAAATCAGGAACCACTTCCTTATTTAGGAGCCATTTATCCTCAAAATGAAAACGATTTCCTGTGCACCCTCGTCTCCCCCGTTTCTCTGCAGCGAACCTACAAATCACTGGCCTATGGTCTGAGCCATAAAAATCCAACGATTGTGTAACCGTGTTCCAGAATTTTCCCCTCCATTCATCATTGACCACAAACCTATCCAACCGGGCGTAAATGGGTTCCTCGCTCCAATTATTAAACCATGTATGCTCCTTGTCCGATTTCGCAACTTCATTAAGCTTGCAATACATAAGAGCCTCTCGGAAAAGTTGCATTTGTGATAGCGTTCTAGTGCGCCCCCCTTGCTTTTCATTTTCCGTCAGAATTTCGTTGAAATCACCGCCTACCAGCCATGCCATATCCGTGCCATAATCAAGCGTTCCTAATCTCCACATAAGTTCCCACGAGAACTTGCGTTTCTCTGTGATCGAGTTACCATAGATACCGGTAAATCTCCATTGTCCTGAAGAGTCCATCACCAAGCAATCAACGTGACCCTCTGAATAAGACTTGATACTCACCTCAATCGAGTCGTCCCACATTAGCATCAAACCTCCTTTTGTTCCTTGTGGATCGACAGAAAATAAGCCCTTTATTCATAGTGCCTGTTTCCACCAATGACTTTTGCTAGCTACAAGTTTCGTCTCACTGAGGAAGACCAAACTTGGGGTTGTGTTGGCGAGCAATCGCCTGAGATTATGGAACGCACCCGTACTCCCCAACCCGCGTGCGTTCCAGACTAGGCAACTCATAATGCTCGGCGGGGCTGCGAGGCAGCCTCCGCCGTTGTATCCATCTCACATTCTGCATCACTGATTGTCTTCTGTTGTTTTGTCCGGTGCTCTTGATCCTCCATCTCCATCATCTCTCCTATTTTTTTGTTCATTTTATGTATCTCCAACCCGTGTTTACCCTTTCCGAGTTGGACTGGAGTCGTACTCTTTGATCTCGCCCATGGCTTCCAGCCTCTCCCACTTCCTCGCATGTTTTGTATAGGAATTGTTGAGCCAGCCATTACTCCCCTATGTTGTTCCGGTAGTTTGCTTTCTGTTCGACCTTCTGCATCATCCCGCTCCACATTAACATCCCGTCGTTTTTGTTCTGCAGCTATGTCCATGTTTTCGACTGGGCTACTAGAAATATCATTCGACGAGGATTCCCCTTCCTTTTTGTTGGTACTGTGGGAAAGCTGTTTCTTGTCGACTTTCATAACGGTTGGAGACGTTATTTGCCCCACCTGCTGATTTGGCTTTGAGCTCCCATTTGTGCTATTCGAGACTTCTCGGGATCTCGTCAGATTACCTTCCCGAGTTGGACTCATCCGCCTTGTTCTTCGTAATTCAATAGTTCTAACTGCGCGAAGCCATGTACCGAACGGCTTCTTGTTTTTATCCACTGTTGCGTCTTGGCAGTGTCTGACCACGTGTCCGACTTGCCCACACGCTGAGCAAAATTCCGGCAAGCGTTCATAACGAATAATCGTCGTATGGGCCTCGTTCGTTAACCCCTCCATAATCCTTACGCACCGCTGTAGCGGCTGCTCGATCTTCCTTGTAACCCTAATCCGAGCATATTGGCCGAGGCAGTTTCCACCTTCCCCCGTATATATCTCTTCTACTTTTCCGACTGCTTCTCCAATCCTCCGGACAGTTGTTGGGTTCATGCAGGCCAACGGCAGATTATGGCACTGGATCCATGTTGTAAAATCGTGAAACTTCACATCCGTTGGCTTCTCCATCCCCTTTGGTATTTGAAACAACATTAGGCTCTCGAAGAAGTGCCATGGCCCGTCATGAATAGCATGTAGCCGATCTCGCTCGTTGGAAAACACCACAGCGAATATATTATCTCCCACAATCTCGATATCCACCTCTCCTCTCGTCTGTAATTTTCGAGGAACATGTGTACGCAGCGTTTCTCTATTCGTAATTCGGTGCGTAAATATCTTTCCCACGACTAATTTCGTGAAGTTATTGCCAGAACCTTCTCCAGAAAGTGGTGCCGCTATGTCGTTAATCCGCACCACCGTCTCTTCCTCACTCGTCTCCAATTGTAACTCCTCCACCAACCTTGCTATCTCCTCCGGATCCATTTACTGTAAATCCTCCTCTTGGAACCAGTCCAATGAAAACTCGCCCTGTAGAAGGGTACCGCTACTTCTCTCTAAACCCTAGCGCGCCGTCTAGGGTTTTAGGCAAGAGAGAAGACTTAACCCCTCAAATTTAATCAATTCAACCCCTCATCGACAATGTGTATTAATTATGGTATATGTATGAAATAACGATAATTTAGTTTTCATTGTAAATGAAATGATTATATTGTATAATTATCTTATACGTTAGGTGTTTGATATGATGGTCATACCAAACACCAACCATTATGCCAAGCACCTCATTCCTCCTTATACAAAATACTTCCATTCCATTCTCTCGCATTCCAGCACCTCCTTTGTTTTGAAAAATAGTTACGGGAGTTTTGCGTCATCAAGCACTTTGATTTTTGAAGTAAACAAAGTAGTAGCAGCTTGATTAATGTAGGCGTCCATCAGGACCATCACTCTCTTATTACAAGTTTCAACTGTAGATGACCAATTTTCGGAAAAAAGAACTTGCATGTTTCATATTCTTTTATAGAGGCCAAGGTAGAATATCTTTTAACTCTTTGACCCTAACTAAAACTTCTCAAGGAAACAAACATATTATTTATTTCAAACATAAACACGCGTAGAATTCTTTTACACATGCCACGTGAGCGCAAAGACACACAAAACTCTGCGTAATTGCTGGCTAACTCAATTGTTTCCCCCAGTTTTCTTCACTATATACAACAGAAGAGACTGTTACACAAAATTCATTTATATAGCAACCTCTTCACATATACACACACAACTATTGAGAGAGAGAGACAGGGAGAGAGATGCATTAGATTAAGAAGCTGCAGCAAGAGGTGGCCAATGAGATTCAGTAACGATGAATTCAGAAGGTGACTTATGACTGCCCACTGCATATTGGTTGTTTAAGGCCTTGGCTGCCTCAATGTCTTCTTCTTCTTCTTCCTCGTCATCGTCAGCATCCCACAAAAACCGAGCATACGAAGCCAGCACAAAACTGCCACAAGATTGACATTTGCTATGATTCAGCAAAAAAAACACAGTGCAAAACAGACATGTCTACGAGAAACCATTCTTTGATCATGTTGACATAAATAAAGACGAAATTGCAACCAAAACAAAACTCAAGAAAAATGACACTGGTTCCTTAGGCCCTACTCTTAATCATGCATATATTGTATTATAATCCACTAGATCCACTTATCATAATTTTGTAACACTACACGAGAGGCAAACGAGAAGAATTTTTAACCAAACTACCGATATTCTTTGATGTAGCATAGGATCAAGGTTTGTTGTGCAGTCATCATTTCAAGAGACACGGAAACTAGAAAACCAAAGGAGCTTTCCCTTGTTACTCAAACTACCAAAGATTCCAAAGTGGCGACAAAGAAAAGCATGTAATCAAGAAAGCCAAGAAACAAAGAATCGGGTTCTCACCAGTCGTTGGGGTCAGTTTTGACAGCTTGATCAAAATAAGCCTCAGCTCGAGCAGAATCTCCATGAGTCTGCCATAATAGATCAGCATAGTGTGATAACACATTGCCATCAGCAGGGTTAGCCAAAATCGCTCTCTCGTAAAACTCTTCTGCCTTTGTGAAATCTGCCTTAACCTAGAAATCAAAAATATTGTTTACTAAATCAATTCCGTTAGACAATCAACGACAACAACAATGGTAACTACAGCATTTAGACACAATACCAAAGAAAAAGTCCTCATCAAACTCAAACTCAATACTGCATCAGAATGAATCTTTATGAACAATGGAATACTAAATATGTGTGTTAATTATATAGTTTGTTTTAATTACTGATCAATACTATACACGACAAGTGAATTATACAGAAACAATATTAGCAAATTTACTACAAACTACAAATTTCAGATCAGTTTCTTGTTAACTAGGGTTGTCTAATGTTTAACTCAACTCACACCACGCACATATAGCATAACTCTGTGTGTGTGTACGCATATCGACGATACATAAAGACCAAATATAGCATCAACGAAACTTAATTTCGTTAAAAATAATAAAATCCAAGAACTTCAAAATTACCTCTTTCAAGTATATAGCATAATTAGCTAAAAACAGAGGATTTCCAGGGTTAGCATCGATCATCGTCTCATAATACGCCTCAGTAATCCCACAGCTCGGGCCCGGCCCGTCGTTCCGCCCTCTCCCACCACCGCCACACGACCCCCTACTCCTGACACCTCCGCCGCCGCCGCCGCCCCCCGCCTCCTGCAGAGTCCTCTCGGCTGGAAAAGCATCCTCTTCCGTCGCTTCAGACGCCGTCGCCTCGCCCAAGGCGGAGTTCGACAGGAAAAACGACACCGCCTCTCTCCTATCCTGGATCTTCACCCGATCCGGCGCCGGCGGGCGGAAGCTATTCTTTGGCTTCAGCCGTTCTCGAATGCCCGAATCGAACGCTACCCGCGTCGACGAACTGCAGTCGCACGAAGCCGTGAAGGAGACGGATCTGGTTCGTAGCAGCTGAGGCAGGGCGTCGGGCTCGGATGCGGAATTTGGTGGCCATGAATGCAGAATTGGTGAAGATGAGCTTCTGAGTAGCATTGATATTGTTTGTAGCGCGTTTTTTTTTTTTTGGTGTGTGAGTTGAGAGCTTTAATAGTTTAATAGGTGGTTTTGGAGGCGGAGCTCCGCCGCGTTGAGGTGGAGGAGCGGGGACGTGAAGGATTTATATAAGGGGAGATTGAAATTTTGTGGAAATTGTCAAAAAGATTTGAAGTGGATGATTGTTGGATTTTTGTCATATGAATATATACAGCAGCAATATTACGACGTTCTGTAAATATCTTTCTCGTTACAAAAAGCATTTCTGTGTCGGATTCATAATCATTTCAATTCTAAATATTGATGCAATAATAACCAGTTGGACTGTTAAAAAGTGATGGGGGTCACAAATTTTATCTTAAAATAAAAATGGGACAATCTAAATTTCGAATTAGATAGATGGAGAATAGATTTAATATCATTTTTAATTATATAGATGGAGAATAGATTAATATCTTTTCTGAGCCATATGCTCGGTAAGTGGCTGGTAAATTACCAATGAAGCGTTTGCCGAGCACTTTTCGTTCTCGGTAAGTATTTGGTAATTTTGTTGTACCAAGTAATTTTACATATGTAACGAGCACGTGATCGTTAAACTCCGTTTTTTTGTAGTGAAATATCTCTTCACTGGAAAAAGCAATTTTTTGTCCGATTCATAATAATTTTTATTTTCATATTAATATTAGAAATAATTTTTATGTGATTCAGTTTCATTTTAACAAATGATCTTGTTGGTTGAGTATATTTCAGAGTTGTTGAATCTTCAACGTGGTCTAAAACTTTCGTCAATAAAAGGTGATAATGTTATCGACCCATCTTTGAAATTGAAGTTTTAATTACTTCCAAATAATATATTTGAATCATTAGTCAACTAATCGAATGTTAGATCATCCAGCATAAAATCAAAGGCCCCTTCTACTTTATAAAGGACTCGCATTGTCAGCAAAATAATTCGAAAAGAATTAATTTATAACTAGAGATGATAATCTCATCCATCATCCAATCCCAAATTTTGAGTCATAATTTCATTTTTCAATTATCATATAAGTATTTTAAATTCAGCCATAACACCAACAATCTAGCCATAATTTCACTTTCTAATTCATCATTTTTATTAATCTTTAATTTGATATATTTATTTAAATTGCGATATTTGTAAAATGAAAATAAATAACTAAAAATAGAAATTACTTAAGTAAAATATATAAAGTTAAATTAATTAAATATCAAAAATATATAATTTAAATTTATAAAATTACATAATAAAAAATAAAATAAAGAGGACTATAGTATTTAGAGAAGGGAAAAAGGAAAAATAAAATAAAATAAGAATTGGAAATGGGCCGCCGCAATGGGCCTCAATGCAGCCACATTCTTCATCGTGCCGCGCCAATTGCCCGGCCGTTGGCCCCAAATGCGACCGCCCACCCCACTTCACCCTTGCAGCGCAACCGAGTTCGCGGCTGCGTTTCTAATGCCCTTATCTATTATTCTCACAATTCACATTTTGTTACTTAAATAACTGAATTCCCAAATCCCAACCCATAACCATCTAACATTTTGACCTAACAAGAAATCTAACATTGAAGCCAATTTGAGAACTAGAATTGGTAGATGCTCCATTAAAGTATAATATATGTTCAAGGGATATTAGTAAGAGTAGTGTTATTCATATATATTATGTTTACACATAATTGGATATTATAGCATTTTATATATTTTGTGATTCTCTTACCATTAATATTAATGTAGAGAATTAGAAACTCCCTATTATACGCTTAACAAAAAATACAAATACATTAGCAACAAACAAAAATAAAACATTTGCATAAAAACCAAAAAAAAAGGTATCCCATAAATATATTAGATTAACTTAGCTAATTTAACAGCCAGCTAATTTGAAAGCCTTATCCAAGCCCTAGTTTTACTTTAGTCAATCCAATTTCTATATCTCTTAAACAATATATCATGAACATTAATGGAAATAAATTTATTTCTTTGTAATTTTGTTAAAATATAAAGATTTAGATCAATCTTGATGTTAATTTTTAATAAACTATTTAGGTTCAAATTTTTTTACTAAACAACTTTGATTGCTTAGTTAAGGATAAAAAGGGAAAATTTAAATCAAATAAAAATAATAATATATTTAACTATATTTAAGGATAAGGTGACATAAACAAAATAATAAATTCTCACGCGATAGGGTTCGGGTGCCAGGTGACCTCTAATATATAGTTAGTTAACACATATAATCAATGGCGGATTTAGGAATCGATTATCGTGGGGTCGGACAAGATAATAAATATAATACTTAAATCATTATTTTTTTACAAAAATAAATTACAATTTAAATAGCACTATCTTTTGTTGTGCTCGATAGTTGACTCCTACACGTATCCATATTTTGAAAAAGACTCAAAATTAAATTCATAGAAAAGCCCTAAAAACGATGATTTCATCCCAAAATTATTCCTAAATCAACTT
>JAYDZE010323935.1:0-18260 GCA_034509125.1 Monilaria moniliformis | reverse complement strand
GGGAGGACGGCCCAATTATAGGTCGGTTGGATAGATTTCTCATTAATGGAAAGTGACAGCAACTATATGGCGACACCTCAACTACAAACCTGGATTTCTTTGGGTCGGACCACATGCCAATTTTATGTACGATAGGACGAGTTAAGGAGGGAGCGACATACAGGGGCAAAGGGCGCTCTCATTTTGAGGAGAAACGGCTGCTGGAACAACATTTATCCCCGACTTCCTATGTGACTGGAAATCTCTGGAGGGGACCAAGAACATACGGGAGAAACTGGAAAAAAGCAAAGCATTTATGAAAGAGTGGGCAAAGAAGAAAAGCAACATCCTTATGAAAAATCTAAACCAATTGCGAGCCAAAAGGAACGAACTGATGAAGCTGGAAAGGGACAAAATCAACCACACGCAACTTATTCAACTCACCAAGGCAATTGAGGAAGCAGAGAAGGCCGAAAACTGCCACTGGAAGCAAAGAGCACGCCTTAATTGGCTAACCCATGGAGATAGAAATACAAGGGTTTCCAATGCACAAGCTTCCAAGCGCCGCAAGAAAAACCTCATTGAAGAATTGGAAGATCGGACCGGTGAAGTGAAGAGGAAGGAATCTGAAAAAGCTGATATAATAAAAGAATTTTTTACGGACCTGTTCACTACCACCAACCCACATCCACAGGAGATTGCATCGGTTGTAGACACAGTTCACCACCGAATCCAGGATACAGATTACGCCTTCCTGGACAAACCTTTTGAGGCAGAAGAAGTGCGGAAGGCAAATTTTGACATGCACCCAACAAAAGCTCCCGGACCGGACGGCCTTAACGCTCTTTTCTTCCAACGATTCTGGCCCGCAATCGGAGAGGACGTTACCGGGGAGGTCCTACGGGTGCTAAACGAGGCGGGTGAGATTAGTGACTGGAATGAAACATTGATCGTGTTAATCCCAAAGACGAACAAACCAAGGAATCTCTCGGCCTTTCGGCCAATCAGCTTGTGTAACACCACATATAAAATTGTGGCGAAATGCATCTCTAATAGACTTAAGCAGGTCCTCCAGAAGGTCATTGACGAGAATCAGAGCGCGTTCATCAATGGTTGACTGATCACGGATAATATATTACTTAGCTTTGAATGCCACCACTGGATGCAGAATCGAAGGAAAGGCAAGCAGGGATTTACGGCGATGAAAATAGACATGAGTAAAGCATATGATCGAGTGGAGTGGAGTTTCCTAATAGCAATAATGCAGCGAATGGGTTTCCCGACAAGGATCTGTGATCTTATTCTAAAGTGCGTATCTTCAGTTAAGTTCTCGTTTCTTCTTAATGGTAGGGTGTTTGGAGAAGTGCGCCCAGAGAGAGGTTTGCGCCAAGAAGATCCCCTTTCTCCTTTTCTATTTGTGATCTGCGCACAAGGGCTCTCGTCACCTATACACAAGGCTGCGCTGACAGATAGGGTCAGGGGAGTTCCGATTGTCCCCCGTGAAGTGAGCATTACTCACATTTTCTTCGCGGATGATAGTATCTTATTTTTCGAAGCCGATGAAAGGGGAGCTCAAGAGATTTATAGAATTCTCCAATTGTATGAGAAGGCCTCCGGGCAAAGCATTAACTTCGAAAAATCGAGCATATCTTTTAGTTCAACTACGCCAAGGGGAGTGGCGAGGAAAATACAGGATGTGCTAAGGATCCGGGAGGTCCAAGGCTTACAAATATACCTTGGGATACCTATCCTCACCTCAATGAACAAACGAGCCCAATTCGGATATTTGAAGGATCGAGTGATGAAAAGGATACTCGCTTGGAATCGGTATAAAGATTTCTCGGCGGGAGCAAAATATGCACTCCTGAAATCAGTCATCCAAGCCATTCCCACGTATGCGATGCAATGTTTCAAACTCCCCTCTGGATTATGCGAGGATATACACAAGGCATGTGCGGCATTCTGGTGGGGAGACAAAGACGAGAAAAAACGGATACGGTGGACGAAATGGAGTAAATTTTGTCGCCCAAAAGAAGTGGGAGGAATGGGATTTAGAGATCTTCAAGTCTTCAATCAAGCCCTCCTAGCTAAACAACTTTGGCGCATGGTTGTTAACCCGTCCTCTTTGGTCGCGCGGGTGTTCAAGGGGCAATACTGCAAAAATACGGACATACTTTGCGGGAAGGCCACAAAATCTTGCTCGTATGTGTGGCGCTCCATTATAGGAAGCAAGAAGGTACTGGAACAAGGTATGCACTGGAGAGTGGGAGATGAGAGCAACATCATGCTTTTTGAAGACAGATGGGTTATTGGGCTGCATGAAGGAAAACTGGTGGGCAAGAACGGGCATCAGAGGCCAAATGCAACAGTCAAAGAACTTATAGCTCCAACGGGAGGTTGGGATGAGGCTCTTGTGAACCAACGCTTCATGACATACGAAGCAACCGCATTCTACGAAATCCGATTGGGGAATGCGGTGTAAGGGATAAGCGATGGTGGATCCTTGAACCACAGGGATCCTTCACGGTAAAGTCAGCTTACCTCAGCCAATGCGATCAGAAAAGGGCACCAGAGGGAGGCCAGTTCTGTGGATAGAAGCTGGTGACATAATCATGTGTGGTCCACGAATATGCCACCGAAAGGCAAAGTGTTTTTATGGCGGGCAATGAACGATCTATTACCAACAATGGCAAATCTAAGAGAGCACCATGTACCAGTTGAAGTGACTTGCCCCTTTTGCATGGATAGATGGGCATCCACCGAGCACTGCCTCTTTTACTGCCCCCAAATTAAGATTTTCTGGAAGCGCAGTAGATTTTGGAGTACCATGAATAAAGGACTGCTAACGAGGCTGCAAGTGTTGGCGGAGGCGGTGAGAGCACAACATGGAAAAAACGACTACGACCTGTGGTGCATCATGACATGGCAGCTATGGATATATATATGTCACAGATTACACGACAATCAGCGATGCAACCAGACGCCTACGGAGGGTGGATGTGAGATATTAGGAGATACATATGGGCGAGCACGGACCAATCTACAGAGAGCTCAGCTATTGGGGGTGCCATGCGGACAGAAGGTTTGGACTGGCCCGATGCGAGGCTGCTATAAAGTGGATGTTGATGCACTACACAACCCTGAGCATGGTGCCTATGGAGTTGGAATAATAATACGGAACTCAGAAGGACAAATCAGCGCCGCACGATCAAAAAAACTCTTCCGAGCACAAATGCCATGTTGGCAGAGTTGCTGGCACTAGTGGAAGGAGTGGTTTTCGGCATTGAGCAACAACTCTGGCCTATCGAGCTTTACTCCGACTCCTTGCTATTGATACGTCTCCTAACTAATCTAGAGGAAAGTGAAGCTCTCCTACCTCCAGATGTGAAGGAGATTATGCAGGCTGCTCGAAAGAATGTGATGGTAGGGATATCCCACATGCACCATGAAGCTAACCAAGCTGTTCATAGCCTGGCTCAGTATGCAAAAGACATCCCAAACAAAATGGATTGGGTAGATGGTTTTCCTGGTTGGCTACTTCAGATAGCCATTAAGGACATGACGACTTGATTTCTTTTGTTTTTGTTCTATTTAAAAAAAAAATCGGCTATAATCTTCAATTGCAGACGACCGTTTATTACTAATTAACAGTCACAATACGAGTTTACGACAACATATATAATTAACTTGGCAAGTTAATTAAAGAAACAAATCTACATTAAGTATATATATAACCCTATATAGGTATTGTGTTTGAGGTTAATAGCATCAATCTTTTTTTTTCCATATAATTTTTAATCTCCTAAATCTATTGGGTGAACTATTTTTTATAAAAATCCTCCTTGCTGAAAAACCCTAGCCGCCGTTCTAGGGTTTAGAGGAGTGTCGATTTTCCCCTAGGGCGAAGCTGTTCCCTGGCGTTCCAGGTGCAGGAGTTTTGGAGGCTGACGGAAGAGAAGGAGGCAGAAGAAACAGTTGTGGAGATAAGGTTGGATGGGGAATCGGAGGAGCCGAGAAACTACAGGAATCGAGCAGAAACGCTGGTAGTCGGCAAGATATTTGCGACAAGAGTCGCTAACCGGGAGACCTTACGCATACATATACCCAGAATCCTTCGAATCCGAGAGGAGGCAGATATTGAAATAGTGGGTGATAACTTGTACGTTATTATTTTCAATAGTGTACGTGATCGAAATCATGCGCTATACAACGGCCCGTGGCATTTTTTCGACAGTTATTTGGCCTTCAAAGAGCCAAGGGGACTAGAGAAGCCCTCGGACGTCCAGTTCACAGACTTTTCTACGTGGATTCAATGCCATAATCTTCCTATCATGTGCATGAATCCAATAACCATACGACGAATCGTAGAGGCCGTGGGAAAGGTGGAAGAAACAGACGAAGGTGAAGGAGGGAATTGTTTGGGACAATATGCGAGAGTTCGGATAACAAGAGAAATAAACAAGCCACTGCAACGATGCGTAAAGATCAAACTGGGCAGTACTTCCGAATCACAGACTGTGCTCATTCGATACAAACGACTTCCGGAGTTTTGTTCGGCGTGTGGTCGAGTGGGTCACGTAGTTCGGCACTGCCAGGACTCTTCCGTGGACAAATCCAAGAAAGCCTTCGGACCATGGCTAAGAGCCACACGAACACAAGAGCTAAGGAGACAGCGAAGCACGCCAATACGGAAGGATAAGAACGAGGAAAAACCCTCAGCAAGTGAGAATGGAGAGGCAGCCTGGATCCGGCATAGCCAATCCCGGGAGGAGGACACTGACGAGAATGTTGGGGAGGGTGAAATTGAGACTGGCCACAAATCGGCAGGCGAGAGAGGCTCGACAGCTCTATCTATTATACCCATTCCGGAACAAGAGAGGACGAAAAGAGGGATGGATCTAGATGAAGATCAAGAGGGAAGGAACATAATTGAGGTGACCGAAATTAATGAAACACAGAGGCCCCTGGAGAAAAGGAGAACGGATGAGGAGGAGATTTCGAAGACTAATCAAAACATAAAGGAAAAAGTAACAGTAAGAGGCTGGAAACGACGGGCACGGGAGACAAACTGGAGAGCTGCGTCCCCTATTTCGTATGAACAAACTGAAACTATTATCAAACAAGGCAGAAAGCGCGAAGGGGAAGAAAGTATAAATGATGAGGATACGACACACAAAGCAAAACAGTTGCGGATCACATACACAAGTCAAGACAAGGAGGGAACGGCGGAGGCTGCATTGCAGCCCTGTCGATCACCATGAGTTCCATATTTTGGAACGTGCGCGGGATGGGTAGCACGAGCGCGTTCCATCAGCTGAAGCAAGTTATCGCTAAGGCTACCCCGAGTTTGGTTTTCCTTAGTGAAACTAGACTCGATAACACACGGTGTCATTGGTGGAAGATGGCTATCGGAATGTACGGCTTATTATGTGTAGACGCGAGAGGCAGAAAAGGAGGTTTGGTTTTAATGTGGGATAGCTCGATGGAAGTCGAGATAAATCATACTCGGAAGGTCATATCGACTGTATGGTGAAAGGAGAGAAGGACTGTTGGAGATTCACGGGTATGTATGGTAATCCGGACACGGATCAACGACGTTTTACGTGGGATTTAATGCGTCGATTATCGGACATGGATTATGGAACCGGGACTGCATGGATTCTAGGGGGTGATCTTAATGAAATTCTAAACAACGAGGAGAAGAGTGGGGGCAGGATTCGCCCAGCGGCTCAAATGGCAAAATTCCGAGATGCTATTATTTATAGTGGTCTTAATGAAGTCCCACTTCCGGATAAAGGATACACTTGGTTCAATAGGAGAGCGGACAAGCCTATTTACGAAAGATTGGACCGCGTCCTTATAAACAAGGAATGGAGGGAGTTATTCTCGGGAACGTCGACCACTCTTCTTGATTTCTATGGCTCTGACCATCGACTAATCTTATGTTCATTTGAGACGACCAAAGAAGTTCTGAAGCGGGGAGGGAAAGGCCGTTTCTTTTTTGAGGATAAGTGGCTGCTTGAGAAGTCCTTAACTCCAGATTTTACTTGTGAATGGGAGTCTTTACGAACGGTGAAGGATATAACAGTGAAGCTTGGCAAATGTGCAAACTTTCTGAAAAGGTGGGCACACACTAACTCTGACAACGAGGGGAAGAAAATTGAGGTAACGAGGAAGAAGCGACAAGATCTAATGGGGAATACGGATGGCAAAACAACGCATCTTGAGATCCTCCAACTCACTAAGGAGATCGAACACGCTGAGGAGATCGAAGCAGCACATTGGAGACAACGAGCCAAGCTGAACTGGCTCACGAATGGTGACCGAAACACCTCAGCATTCCATAGCTATGCCTCGAAGAGAAAAACAAAAAATAAAATCAGAGAACTCTTGGATGAAAAAGGCACGGCGGTCCAAAAGGAGGAGGACAAAGCAAAGATTATTGAGGCTTTTTTTGACCAGCTATTCCGGACAAGCCAGCCGAGGCGGATGGCTATCGAGAGTGTAACAGGGACGGTTACACAACGACTAGCCGAACAGGATGTCGATTTTCTCACTAACCCTTTTGATAGGAAGGAAATTTCCACTGCCTTATTTCAGATGTCACCTTCGAAGGCCCCGGGACCGGATGGATAAAATGCCCGATTCTTCCAAAAGTTTTGGCCAGTTATAGGGGACGAAGTCACAGAATGCATATTAAAGGTCTTAAACGACGGCGAGGATATCAGTGCAATGAACAAAACCTTGGTGTGTTTAATTCCAAAAACCAAGAAAGATGATGGAATTTCGACCCATCAGCCTATGCAATATGATATATAAGATAGTCGCGAAGACGATTGCTAACAGATTGAAACAGGTGCTCGGGAAGAACAGAGTGCGTTCATCAAGGAGAGACTGATTACGGATAATGTCCTTATCAGCTACGAATGTCAACACTGGCTCCGTAATAGGAAGAAAGGAAAAGATGGATATGCAGTGGCTAAACTGGATATGAGCAAGGCTTATGATAGGGTCGAATGGCCCTTCCTCGAAGCAATGATGCGGAGATTAGGCTTTCCGGACAATTTATGCAGGCTAATCATGCGATGCGTGACGACGGTTCAGTTTTCTTTCCTTTTAAATCGACGCATACATGGAATGGTGATACCCTCCCGTGGAATTCGACAAGGGGACCCGTTATCCCCATTCCTTTTTGTTATCTGTGCTCAAGGTCTCTCTTCGCTGCTCCATGACGCTGAAAGCAGAAGATTAATTTGTGGGCTCCCTATCGTCCCAAAGAAAGTAAGTATCACTCACCTGTTTTTTGCCGATGATAGTATATTATTCTTCAAAGCAACTGAGGAAGGGGCAAAAGCGGTGAAGGAAGTTCTACGATTGTACGAAGCAGCCTCCGGACAATGTGTGAATATGAAAAAATCAATGATATCCTTTAGTCCCAACTCAAGAGAAGAAGCAATACAACAAATTTTGGGGGTTCTCGGCATTAGGAGAGAGCATGGAGAGCAAAGATACCTCGGTCTCCCAACTTTCAGCATCAGACAGAAGAGATTACAGTTCGGTTACATAAGGGATCGAATCCAGAAGCGGATCATGGGGTGGAATCAAAGCCAGCTCTTGGCAGGAGGAAAGGAAATTTTAATTAAAGCTGTCATTCAGGCAATCCCCACGTACGCTATGCAGTGCTTCAAAATTCTGGACAGTATCTGCTCAGATATAAACAAAATGTGTGCGGGGTTCTGGTGGGGAGATCGAGAGGAAAAGCGACGAATGCATTGGGTCCGATGGTTGAACATATGCAAACCGAAGAGCAAGGGAGGGCTCGGCTTTCGGGACCTGAAAAAATTCAATGGAGCTCTCCTAGCGAAACAGTTGTGGCGGATGATTCGCTTTCCGGAATCCTTAGTGTCACGGTTATTCCATGGGAGGTACGGTGTACGAGAGAACATTTTGAAGGCAAAGGCGAAGCCGCACTGCTCATATTTATGGAGATCGCTCCTCAGTAGTCGGGATATCGTTCAGAAAGGGCTCCGATGGAGAATTGGAGATGGCCAAAAAGTGAAGGTTTACCATGATCTTTGGGTGGCTGGGACTCGGACGGAAAAGCTGAAAGGAGTAGGGGGTAGGCGAAACCCAAATATGAGAGTGAAAGACTTAATCACAGCCGAAGGGAAATGGAATGAGGATACAGTCCACGAGATGTTTCTCATACACGAAGCTGAGGCAATCCTAAATACCCCCATCCGCGAACATTCAAACCGCGATGAGCTTGAATTGGCCTACGAACAAAACGGACAGTTCTCAGTCAAGTCTGCCTACTTATTTCAAATTGGACAATACGAAGAACACGAAGCATTAAGCAAGGAAGATACGAAGTGGTGGAGTCGACATGTATGGGCAACGTCAGTGCCACCGAAGGTAAAGATTTTCATGTGGAGGGTTTTAAACAATTTAATTCCAGTGGCCGGAATTCTGAAGGAGCACCATACACATTCGGGCGGGATTTGCGAGGCCTGCAATAGCATATGGGGAACAACGACCCATGCAATCATATTTTGCTCGAGCGTAAGAGTAATTTGGAAAAATAGCAGATTCTGGAAAGTGCTAAAGAACGGCGATATGGCCGAACCCCATGCACTGGCAGCTGTGATCCGACAGACTTTTGGTAAAGACAAGTATGAAATCTGGTGCATGATATTGTGGAAAGTGTGGCAATATATATGCACGATCCGACATGAAGCTGGTCGAGCGGTTCGTAAGCCATCAGAAGAAGAATGCACAATTTTGTGGGAGGAGTTCAATGCAGCAAGAAAAGCCCAAAATGGACCGGTGATAGCGGCTTGAAATGTGGCGAGAGGAAGTGGTGTAAACCGCATCAAGGAGTATTCAGAGTGGATGTTGATGCAGCTTTTAATCCACAGACTAGTTCTTTTGGGGTGGGAGTAATAGTTCGAGACTGGAATGGACAAGTGAAGTGGGCCATGTCCAAGCCGACAGCTCCGAGATCCAGTGTGATGTTGGCTGAAATCCTCGCGGTGGTTGAAGGAATTACGTTTAGCGTGAAGCACCAGATAATGCCGATTGAAATTTATACGGACTCGATCCTGGCGGCGACGCTAATGGGAAACGTGGGGGAATACGCTGAGCAGCTCCCTGAGGATGTGTTGGATGTCTTGACAGTAGCTCGTGGCAACATCCTGGTCGACGTAGTACACATGTATCGCACAGCGAATAGGGCAGCTCATGAACTTGCGCAGTTAGGTCGCTATGGTGGTCAAGAAACTGTTTGGTTAGATTGTTTTCCGCCTTGGTTAATTGATATTGTAAAATCTGATTTAGAGTAATGAAGTTCATCTTTTCTAAAAAAAAAATCATTTTTTTCCCTTCCTTTTATGACTTTGCCTAGCTAATTAAGTAATGCTTTGCTATTAATTTTTTTCTCCTACTTTCTTACGAGGAATTACCTACTCATATTTTGAACTTTTTTTATATAACCATATAAGAAAACCTAATTAGTTACACTTAATCACTTCCTATCTAAGTACGGTCTACTTAATCTTTTCACTTTTAACCTTCTCCCCAACTTTCTTACAACGGTCAAATCATAATTAATGTAGCCAAAATTAATTTAACCTTATTACATAGTAAACATATACATGTATATATTTTACAATTAATACAACTTCAGGATCCCAATATATATATATATATATATATATCCAACCGCGTAATACTCTATATAATTATGATGATCATAAGATAATTAACATTACAAAAAATTAAGTCCACCATCCTCAATTCCTCATCTTGTACACGAAGAAGAAGTAAGAACAATTAATTCACAAGAGAGAGAGAGAGAGAGCACATTAGACGGTCATCCAAATGTGCTGGAAATGTCGTCGAGTTGGATTTATTCTTGGTCTAAAACCTCCCAAGAGATATATCGGTGCAGCTAGCGGCGGAGCTGAATTATTCAAGCACAAGTTGGCGGCACTTTGGGCACCCCTTGGCGCTGCAGCTCCACCATCACGCTGTCCACAGACGGCGGCTTCAGCCCCAGCGGCAGCGGCAGCCACGGCTTCGACAGCACATCCCCGATCGCCGCGTCTACGCTCTCCTTCGACTGCACCCACCATTATTATTATTTAGATATATACTACATGAAATCAAACTTTATTTTATTTTATTTTGTTTCCTTTGTTAAAAACAATATGATTTTTCTATCGTCACATGCTGCTTAAACTATTCTTCTTATCTCTATACATGGTCCATATGCAGTTTAATTGTCTCACCATACATGTGTAAAAAGTTTAACCTAAATAATACTAGAATTATAAAATTCAAATTAATTATGTTATGAACTTGAAGATATATAATTCATCAAAAGTATTAGGGAAAAGATTAATTAATAATCATAAAAGGTGGAGGAATTTATATAATTTGTGTGTGAGAGAGAGAGAGAGAATATATAAGAAAAAGGGGCTCACCGGATGAACGTCGGAAGGGGGTTGCGGCAGTGTTTGCTCCGGCGGCGGAGCTGTTGGGACGCCGACGCCGCCCTGCTCCACTTTGTACATGGCAGGAGGCGGTATGCCTGCAACTGCCGGAGTTGGGAACCTCTGTGATAATATTGCAAACCCCACAAAATTATAATCTATTTATTCATTTAAATTACGAGATTGAAGCACAATAAACGAAAATTTCGTTATTACCGTCGGCTGCAGATGCGGCGGGAAGCAAGGCGTACCCTGAGTAGGCACCTATATAAATATATATATACAAAACAAGAAATGTATAAACAGGAAGAAGGCTTGATTAATTGCATGAGGCTTGAAGAGTGCATGTTACAGACTTACATGGTGGTGGTGGGGTAGCCAAAACGAATGGTCAGTGGGCGGCGGCGGCGGAGGCTGAGCTGGATGCCAAGCATGTGGCGGAGGCGGAGGGGTTAGATGTTTTGGCCACATGGGCATCACTGGTTGGTCGACGGATGGGTGGCCCCACACATGTAGGGGTCTAAAATGAGGCATTGGAGTCACCGGCGGAAACCCCATTATTGGTGCCATCCAAGGGTTTACATGCTCTCTCTTCCCGCCCGCCGAGGCGGCGGGGCCGCCGTACACCTGCCGCCTCTGGCTCCAGCTGGCCGCCTCGGCTTCGCGGGCTAGCAAGTGCTTCCGGTGGGAGCGGTATTTCTGCATAGTCGATCCATGATTTCTTTTAGCAACTTCGATTATATATTTTATGATAATATAAGCGTTACTATTTGAAGGAATAGAATAAAGGGTAACAAGTTGTGATAACAACCGGAATACCCTTTTCAACACTTGTTATGATTGAAGAAAGATTGTGGATTTAGGATCGGTCGTACGGTAAAAAAAAAAAACTTGGCAAAATGTATGACCAACTTTTTACCACCAAGAAAGAAAGAAAAAAGTGACCCAAATTTCTAAAAGACAAACTTTTGCAGACAAGTTCAGGAAATCCATTTGACTTGTGCAGAAGTACTGAAAAGAGAAATAATGGAAAACCCACCTCAAAATTCTCAAAAACTAAGATTAATTAAAGTTACATGATTTGATCAATTAATTAATTAAGCATATATATATACATACTTGAAGATGGCTAGCAATGTTGTGTCGAGTGAGACAATCGATTCCCATGAGTTCAAGAATTCTAGAAGGAACTGCTTTGTCCACGCCGAGCTGCTCCACCGCCTGCACAAACCGTCTGTGAAGTTCCGGCGTCCAATCCACCTACACACAGTTCAAATTTTCATTTAATTTTCTCCAAATCTTCAACTCCTAATTTGGTAAACACACACACACACACACATTCTGGTTAGGGTTCATTAATTTTGAAAACTACATTTCATAGTCGAGATTGGATTAGTCACACACAGATTCTCGTGACCTACATATATACGTATACTTTCCCATGAATTGCGGGAGACTCATAAATATGAGAGAGAAACTTGGGGGAAAAAATAGGAAATCTATTAATTCCATTTGGATAAAGCCTTTCTCGAGCTCGCTAACCCTAGCAATGGAGAAGTAATCAAATTTCTTTAACAAATTTGAGATTCAGATTAATTAGTAATGTAGCAATTATGATTAATTACCTTAACTTTCCTCTTCCCCGAGGAGCTTTTGGAGTGAGAGATTGATTTTCTTCCTCTGTCAGTCTCCTTAGGCGACGGATTCATCTCATCTTTTCCGCACACAGCTTCCTCCGCCGAAGCCGCCGGAATAATCTCCTGCTGTTGATTTCTCGAGCTGTTTTCGTCGTCCGATTTGTCGAGTGGCGTCGTCTTCACCTCCGATTCCTCGCTCGCGCTAACAGAAAACTCGGCGAGGAGCTCAGGATCCATCTCCAAATCCGGCAAAACGTCGCCGTCGCTGATTCCAAGGAAGAGATCGTCGAAATCAATGCTGTCGAGCAGATTCCCACCGGAGAAATTGGGAAACTCGCTCTCGTCGATCGAGAAGCCTTCCATTTCGCCTTCTCTTTCATTCTTAGGGTTTCTCAGTGGCGACACAGCCAGCATTAATCCCAGCCTTCTACTAATCCGATCGGCACAGTCCCCAATTAACCCCTCTCTCTCTCTCTCTCTCTCTCTCTAGGTTTTTGTACAATATATGTTGGATTTTGAAATGCTAAGTATGGATTGCTTGCGATATAAACTTTCGCAGCAACTGAAAACCTCGGCGCGTATATCTGCTGTGCAGCACTTAATTTATGTTTCTTGATGGGAAATTTATCTGTTTGAATCTGATGGAGTCCAACTTTTTGCCAGTTTAAGAATGTAGAGAGAGAGAGAGAGAGAGTGGAGAAATGGGATGTCCACCACAATTAGGTGAAGGGGGGCTCTCAGCACAGTTTGTTTTTATGCTATTGATTTTTTGGTTTTATATATTACTATATAGTTAATATTTCCCAGTATGTATATATGTATGTGTGAGTGCTTGTGGATGACCTTTTTCTGAAGTTTCAAAAAATCTGTGTGAGACTGTAAAGCGTTTGCTCGTGAGTTGAGAGAGAGAGAGATACAAAATGACAGAACGATTGGAATTGGATTGATATGTATTAGCCAATATATATCTGTTGTACAGTAAAAAGAAAAGGATCTTATCAGTAGCCCCTAGTAGTAGTGCTTGTGCTAGACACAGTCACGTAAAATATTATATCAAGCTAAATTTCAAATTATATATTATATTTATTGATTTGTTTTATTTATGTATATGTATGCACATATTTTAATATGTAAAATGAATCACGAGTCCAATATATTGTCATTTAATATGCATTTCCATGAAATAATTAGAAAAAGAATATGAATATATGGCAATGATATAAAAAAGAAAAGGAAAAACGGATTGATGAACTTGTCCCAATGTTGGAAAGGGCAAGAAAGGGTAGGATTCCTGTAAATGCCACCAACTTATGCCCATACTTTTGTGAGCAAGTGATTATATTTCTACAAATTAATTATATTCACATTTCGAAAATAAAAATAAAATATAATCAAAATTTGAAGTCGGATGAGCTCCACGTAAGTATATGTCTACGAAATTCGTTTTAAAGAATATATTTTATTTTATTTTTTTATCATATTTTAATGCACCCATGCTATATTTGATTAACATATTATATAGCATATGGTGTGTGTACGTATATCTATGTAATATAATGGATTAAACAAAACAAAAAAACAAAAAAAAAAGCAAACGAGGAGATAGCATATAATGCTAATATGAAGAAGAGAACCCAAACAATTTATTCTAAAATTTTATTAATTGTATTGTATGACATTAATTATAATATAGTAGTCCACCTGTGTAATACATGCAGACGATATGTTCTATAATAAAATATTAATAGAAGAAAATATAATGATATAATTGTACGTAGCTAAGATTAATAACCATCTACTAAAAACTAAAAACAATTATACATATAAACCTAATAACTAAATATCATTATTAGAGTATATGACAAACATTTTATTATGAGATACTCATACTATTATATACATAAAAACAGTCGAGATATATATAAACATTATCCCGTGTGAAAATCAATCATCCATTTAGTTAAGATCTACGGACCATCCACACGTATGTTTTGCAAATTCCTTACTACTTGTACCATGTTGAGGATGTTCGGCTTTATATATCTAAGTAAACAGTGATTGGTTTACTGTTTAACGCTTAATATATATGTTTACATAATATATATATGCATTTATTTGTCGTTAAATAGGAAATCTTGATTTGAACTAGTAAAATGTTTTCCTTAGTCCGTCCACTAAAAATAGTCATATTTATTCATTTTGGTCCATACACAAAAATTAGTCTCATTTTATTTTTAGAAACATATAAAACTAATTTTAGTGGAAGGAGGGAGTATATTTTTAATTGTGTCGTAACATATAAAATAAAGTGACATATTCCCGTACATGCATCCTAATTGTGATTAATAAATTATAATTAAAGATTAATAAATTTTGACTGGGTTAATAAATTCTAATCAAATTTAATTAAGGTGGATGCACGTACATCTATACATATACAAAATTTGGCTTATAATAAAATCTTCTGTCCTTGATTAACACGTGTCTTTAAATCATAAAATCATTTATGAGCATATACATTTTTCTTTTTCTATATATTTCACGAATTTGTTTGGATAATATTGGGATCTTATTGTATTACTATTCTGTATTAATTATTTTTATCGGACGTCTAGTTTATAAGTTCTAGCAAGATTTGAGCCTCTTATAATTATTATGCTAAAATTTGTCAACAAATTAATTAACCCCCTATTAAAAAGTCAATTTTTACAAGACGATTATTCATCAGCGATTGAGGTGTGCCCACCAAAGCGAAGAACCTTGTTAATTTGGTGTAATAAAAAGTTATTCATTATCCCATAATTGACTTCAAATAAAGCCATATAATAATTAATAACGATGGGCCTGGCCTTCTCCACTGGCGAATCTAGGGGCGGGAGGAGTCAACCATTAGAAGAGTGTAATTTTTTCTTAGGATCGGCTGGAAATGTCATGGCCAACCCCTGATTTACAAAATTTTTATTTTTATTTTTTAAGTGAAAGATCATCAAACAACATCGTTTCGAAATCCGTCACTGATAATATAAACGATACATTCAAAATTATATTTTTGATCCACCATTGGTTATGCTTTGTTAAAGTATTGATAAACGAGCTAATATTGAATTTTTTAAAGCCTTTTACATCATAATTCGTCCAGGAATTGGGAAGAACTTCAATTATTAAAGTATTGATACTTTGGGACACAATTCTCATCCCTTAAGAATATAGGCAGCATTTTAGATCGAATCAAATCTTAATATTCCTTTAAGCATTCTTGAATCTTGATACGTTTAGTAAATTCTTGCGATGATTATTTATATTATATTTGATAACATTAAAAAACTATAAACATAAATAAATAATTTAATTATAAAAAATTGGTGTAGAGTATTTTTTTTACTAGAGTTGATATTGACTATTAAGAAATTTATGTAATATCAACAATAGTCACGAATCTTGAATATGTTAAGTAATCTATGGTAAAACATGGTGGTTGTCCATGTGTAAACTATAATTTAATGCAAAGAGTCACAAAGTACTACATAACTATCCTGCCCCATGAATTATTATTTATTCATAAATTGGACCTCCAAATAAATAGTTCGGAAAAATTGACAACTTAAGAAAGAGATGCCGTCAAATTTAGAAGCCACATACAATAAAATCTAAAACATTAATAAACAAGATAGATCTTATTGAAATATTTGTCTCACGCTCAAACCGACATTTAAGTTTTTCTTTTTGTTTTGTTTCTTTTTTTCTTTTTACAAATCTAATCATTTTGAGAAGTCAGTTCTCAGGATATTTTGGTCCAATTTTTTTTTCCAGATATCTAATATTTTTCAAGGTTTGTTGTATTAAATTAAATTTATTGTACACTATTATTATAAAATTTCACTCATAGAATGCATATGTTGTTGATTATTTTTAGGTCTCGAAGAAAAAAATTGGAGGCCTGAATTAAGTGCAACGACAGCACATTTCAAAACATGTTTAATATTTAGTAATTTATGTTTAGATTTACTAAAACTAATATTAGAGGTGTCATGTTATTAATAAAACATGCCATATTTAGAACGTAATATTATTACTAATGTGTGATAATTAAACAATACTAATGTGATCATACAAGCATTACTTAATTACCCAAATGTAATTATATTTTAAGTAGAGACATAATGTTCTTAAAATACCAAAAGGTAGTAAGTGCCAAAACAAATGGATAAGAATGAGAAGAGATAAATGAGATTAGTTTGAAAAAAAGAGAAATTAAATAAATGCCCATAAGTCAAAGTCAAAATATTGCCCATAAAGGAAAAGATCATGTACATTAATCAATTAATTAAGACCTAACGATTTATATGGATTTCTAGGGTTTTTTTTTTTAGAGTATAAGTGATCTAGATCATAACAATTAAAACATTACACCGCACGAGAACGAGACCACTATGAGATACGCAGTTGGAACAATAGTCCAAGGAGATTCTAAACAACGATCTACAATATGTACAAAAGTAACCTATATACATATATAAAAGATGCAAGGTTAGCTTATTTACAACAATGTCATTTTGGAGGGAAATTTTTGACCAATGGTTAAATCTAAAAAATAAACTGTTGTGCAAAGACCATTGTGCAACACAGTTCAAAGAAATTGGCTTACACAAGAAGCTTTGGAGCTTTAATATGAGCACCATTAGATGACTGTCATTTATGTGAATTGATTTTTCTGTATGTCCCATTTTTTTCTCTCGACTTTAGAGCTTATGTTCTTCATTTTTCTTCTGTATGTTGTTAATCTTTTTTAGTTTGGTATCTTCCTTTTATTTTTAAATTTTGTTACAGTATTTAAAACAAAAGATACAAAGAAATAGAGAACAAATGTTTTAGAGCCTCTTCACAGCATTTGCAGCCTTTGGGGTCCGTCTTCTGATATGGAATATACTGCGCAATATTTTGGTCACAAGTAGCTTCTCGATTTTCTTTCAGCGTAAGTACTACTTCACTCCAAACATGTAAATCTAAAGCAGGCATTAGTTTTCCAATCTGGATCAGAAGAAAAAACAATCACGAAGACGAACGCCGCAACAATCGTCAAGCGGTGAAGTGAAACAACATTTTATTTCAAAACCAAATGTTTTCTTTTTCGATCAAGATTGCATATATTGCTAAAAAAAGGTTTGTCATTTTATGATAAGAACATGTATGAGGTCAAATCAAAGACAGAGCGTTAAAATCATTAAAATCAAATGGTTCGTGCATCTTAGTCGCCGTTGGTCTATATAACTGTTAATTGATTAAAAAATGATTACTTTGTAACTATAGAATTTATTTTGTTTTCTAATTTATTTGTTTGACCCAATTTTAATTACAAGTGTGAAAGGCCCCTCCTCATTTCCTTGCATAAAACTTGAACATATAATTTCTGTCATCCATTCGCATAACTTAAAATTCAACAAGAAAAGAAAGAAATATTTGAAAGTATAAAAAAATTAAACATACATGAATTAAAAAAAAAAAGATACCGCACGTTTTTTTTTAAAAAAAACTGACTCTATGGACAAAATTAGAAAGATGTAGATTACTTTAATTAGTTGGATTGTAACTACATTTTAATGCATTAAATTTTGAATCTAATTTATTTAGAATTATTAGTAAATTATTTATTAATAATCAAAATAAAATCTGCTAGCTATAAAATTCATATATACTGACCTTGTCCGTGCTCGGTATATTGTGCTCGGAATTACTTCAAAAGACTTGCGAGCACCAAGTTGCTCGGAAATGGACACACTTACCAAGAACATGGCGTGCTCGGTATTTATTCAGAAGCCTTGCGAGCACCATGGTGGTCGGAAATTTACACAGCTACCGAGCACATGACGTGCTCGGTATACCTTCAGAGCACCTCCTTGCTCGGAAATGTACACACTTACCGAGTACACGCGTTGCTTGGTAACAAACGCCTACGGTGCATGTTCCGACACAGGACGTGCTCAGTAAATGGTCCCCGTTCGTCAGTTCACGTCATCGTTATCGTTAACGAGCACCCGTGTGCGCTAGGTAAATATTTACTCTCTCCTAGCACCGGTGCTCGGTAACGTTGCGACGAGTTGTTTTCCGAGCACTTGTGGTGCTCGGTAAGTGTTTGGTAATCCAATGGGACCGA